>CAUYON010185550.1:0-22156 GCA_963573935.1 Arctocebus calabarensis
GTGGGGTCTTGGGGTCTTGGTGTGTGCCACACCTTTTGGGGGCAAAACACAATTGTAAGAGGGTCTTTTCCTAACAAATGCAACCAATGTAACATGGTTTCTTGTACCCTCAATGAATCCCCAACAATAAAAAAAAAAAAATTTAAAAAAAAAAAAGAAAATATATCTTGAAAATTGAATTCATGCCATCGATTAGAGAACCCGCTAGAAATAAAATTAAGGTTTTAAATTTTATGGTCTACTGATTTTTGACCACAGCTGTATGAGGCACTGATATTTCTGGCCTGAGATTTCATCCTGGAAACAGATGCTCTTATGCACGGTACTCCTTATTTAGACAAAAACTAACATTAAATTTATTCATTTTCCATAGTAGAGCTGGGAATCATTTTTAAGTATCTATGCAATAAAATTAAAGATATCTCAGTATGCATTACTAAACAAAGTTAGTCAAAACCAGGAAATCTAAATGAGTAAACCTGAATTGGGACTGTGTATTAATAAAAACAAACTCTAGATTGTTGACAAGATCAATACTATGGTGGAAAATCCTTAAAATTGAAATAGGTATCAAAAAATATATGCAGCACTTATATAATTTAGGAGACTTTGACTATCATCAAATGACACAGATTGAAATAAACTCACATTCCAGAAATTTAGTGGTATCTTCTTTGGTATAGAGCTGACACTCTTTTGTTTTTGTAGCCACGCAGAAGAAATAATTTACAGAAATTGTGTGGTTTTTTTTTCTTTTTTCTTTTCTTTCTTTCTTTCTTTTTTTTTTTTTTTTGAGACAGAATCTCACTATGTTGTGGCATCATAGCTCACAGCAACCTCAAACTTTCGGGCTTAAGCAGTTCTCCTGCCTCAGCCTCTCAAGTAGCTGGGACTACAGGTGCCCACCAGAACACCAGTGATTTTTTGGCTAAGGTTGTCATTGTTGTTTAAGCTCCCAGGCCGAGCTTGAACCCACCAGTCTTGGTGTATGTGGCCCACGCCCTACTCACTGAGCTATGGAAGCCAAGCCTGGAAAGTGTTTTTCTGTGTCTCAAGATTTCTTTGACCCAAGAACATGAATTATAAAGATCTGAATCTATAGAAGCTTGGATTTAGTCATTTGCCAGCCTGAAAAGTAATGATTATGATTGGGTATATTCATTAAATGATAAATTGGTGACTTTTTTTTTACATTAAATAATTTGCAACTCAGAATTGACTTGGATCCTAACTTAACTAATTAATTTAATAGAATTACCTCTTATTAGAGTGAAGTTATTTATTTCATGAAACACCAGCAGCAAATGGTAGAAGTGGAGCTGGAAACCAGCACACTGGCTGAGTGTGACATATAGGGTACGCTGAGCAGAGGGCCCTGTGACGTGCCATGTTCCTCGTCTTCTGAGACAACCACCAGCCCTGAGGCTTGGGGGGAGTAGGGAAGCTGGGGACACAGAAGGTGTGGGAGCATTTTCCCCTTGGCTGCTCCGGTGCCAAGTGCAAGACACTGAAATGCAAGGTCAAGGACCTTTTCCTTTCTCCTGAGGAAAAGACGTGAAATCCCTCAATCTGGAAGCTGAGGATAGCATTTAATTTTTGTCTTAGACCATTGATCCCAGTCAGGAAGAGGAATGGATTTGGCAGCTAGGAATGAATGGTCAGTAGCAAATGGACCAGTGACAGTCTCCTGCTGTGGCAGCTTCAGAAATCTTGTGGTTCCCACTCAAAAGTAACCCTTAAGCAGCCAAAATTGCCCACTTCCTTGGATCGGCCACATGTGTGCACATACATGTGTGTTAGTAGTGGTTTAATAAATGCAGACAGTTACAAAGAGGTGAGGGGAAGTCCATTCCTTCTTCTTCTACAGAAAAGATATTTGTCTTTAATTATTAAATGTGTGTCTTCTATTTGGAATGAACATTGTCAATGAAGTTATTAGACTCAATATGGGATGTGTTGCTAGAATAGATTTCAGGTTAAATTTGTCTTTTATAGTATAGCAAAGGATGCCTCCTTAATTATCTTTATATCAGGTTTGATAGCTGTGACATTTGTCCCTCAAATAGTAATATATTTTAAGTACATAATCTACAGATGGAATGGATTCTGGTGTTCTCAGAGAGGCCTAACACAAAATCAAAGCAAGACAAAACCCTTCCAATATGAAACAATGTATTTACAGAATGTATTTCTCTGCAAATGGATTGCCAAAGGCATGGCCCATTATTTCAAAATAATGCCCCCTATTAACCAATGTAGATTCAGATGCTTAACAGAATGATGGACTCCATGCGGGGTCCTTAGTCCCACTGATGTGGCCTGACCCTCCCAGCTTCTGTTGGCTCCCAAGCATCTGCCTCATAAACTGCAGGTGCAATTTGTTTCACTCGAGAGTTAGCTCAAGTCCCATGTTGTGCCCTCCTCCTTTTGAGCCAAGATCTTTCCTCCTGGAGGACGTGTCCTTAAGCCAAATTGAAGGGAGACCCAACATCTGGATTGGGGCAAGGTGGAGACCTGAGGGCTAGAACCTCCTGGCTGTGAGGAGGGGTTCCCCATGCAGTCCCTACAGACACCCCCAGGTGAGGCTGGAGCTGCCCTCAATCTGCTCATGGCCTAGTCTGCATTTTCTAAGTGGGTGGCCATAGCAGCCCGGATTAACACTGCATTGCATGGGGCCCTGGAATTCCGACTACCCTTCTAGGACCCACCAAGAATGCTCCTGCTCACCAAACTGTGCTGACCATCAGTACTTACAAAGTGTCACAAGGGCAGATGCCTGACAGGTCTCAGGGTGTTCCCTCCCTTACTCACGGCATCCTCTCCATCCCTGACACCTGGTGTGTCCTCTCACTTTGCCACACAGCACCAGTCACTGCTTGTGGATAATTAGTAGGGATCCTATTTCAGAAGGCAAGCCTGAGTCCTTCTTGTAGGATATATCATTTCTTGCAGCATCCTGCCAGTCCTGGGAGGATGGCAGCCACACCTATCATGTGGAACCCGCAGACCTGCACCAGGTCTCCTGTGCACAACAGCTTACACCACAATGTAATGACCGTGCACACAGGTGTGTCAGGGTACAAAGCAATTAAAAAAAAAAGGAAAGAGAAAGGTATAGAGAAAATAAGGGAGAAGAAAATCCAGATATACTTACGGATGAAAATCTGACTGCAAAGGTGACTCTCAATTTCCTTAAGGCTTAATGCACAGTGGTTAATCTCTATAACTGTGGCTGAATAACTTTATTCACCATGACAGAGGCAAAATATCTTGTGTAGTAGATTACACAACAGATACATGACTATTCTATCCTCAGGGAATTTCTCAGACATTTTTGGCACCATTATTCAATATCATTATTACCAGTATAATCACTGTTATTATTGTTGCATTTACATTTTTATGGTATTCTTTTGGTTGTATTCATTCCTTCGATGTGTTTTGGGCTTTTATGGAGTTCCAGGCCTGCTGTGCACAGAGATAAGTGGGATATGGTCTCTGCCATCAGAAGTCAACTAGAAAAGATGTGTACATAACCAAATACCTGTAAAATCAAAGGGAGGGCGTCTTGGAAGACCTGGGAAGAGGCAACGTGCAGGGAAACACTTCCTAGAAAGTTTTAAATGCAACTAGCAGTTGATTTTTTTGAAGAGAAAAAATGGGGAACCATTCAGGGATGCAGAACTTGAGAGTTGATAACAGCAAAATGTGTAAGAAGGATTACGCAGTAACTAGCTCAGTATTTCTGGGTCATAAAGAACGAGGCAGCAGAGGCCCATGGGTCTTGGTCGCTGGACCCACAGATGGATCCCGGTAAGT
This sequence comes from Arctocebus calabarensis, assembly GCA_963573935.1. Lineage (NCBI taxonomy): Eukaryota > Metazoa > Chordata > Mammalia > Primates > Lorisidae > Arctocebus > Arctocebus calabarensis. The sequence goes on from CAUYON010185550.1 coordinate 3,820, forward strand.
GAGAGTCTCACAGCCCAGGCTGCCTCGGACCCATCCTCTGGAGGTGGAGTGCTACTTGCATTTTCCCACCCATTTCACTAGAGTCCAGGCCCTGAACACAGAGGTCACCTTACAACATCAGACCCTGAGGGAGCTTGCACCTCAAGCACGACACTAGATGGCCTGGGGTTGGCCTGACACCCCACCTGCAAAGAGCTTTTGTGTCCGTCTAGCTTGTAGATCTTTGGCCAAAGCAAACGTTACATCTTGGGAATAACGTTCAGATTTCCGAAGCCACCATGTGGGAGCTGACTCTGCCCGGAGAATCTGACTCTGGCAGGCATAGTATTTCAATGCAAGCTGGATATGAATAGTTAACCTTTCTGATTCTGAATGATTTAACAGATGCTTCTGCAGTGTCTGAGGAAATGTGCTCCTTCTGGGCCTAATAAAAATAAGCATTGTTTCCACATTAGCATGCAATCACAGTAGAAATAAGGACTGCTATTCACACCTGGTTCGTGTTGTCTGCAGTGGGGATAGGTCTTCGTGCAATCTGGAAATGCATGAGAAATTACCACCAAAACAAATGCCAACAAGAATAAGCACAAACCCCCATGCACACCCCGCCAGATAGCGCTGAGCATTAACCCCTGCACCCAGGCCACTGACCCACCAGCCGCAGTACTGTTCGTGGCCCAGATGATCCAGGGAGGGCCATGCACAGGATGTCTCATAGTGCATGGTCTATTAGCATTCCCCTTTAATGAATTCCATAAATAAAAGATGGAAAGTTTTGCAAACTGTGTGTGGTTGGCTTTATCTCACAGTCAGCCCAGTTCTCTTTTCCCTCCTTGGCTTTATTTTCTGAAATAATGTTCTTGTATTTAGTCATGTAAGAACAATGTGCCCTTTCACTATAAAAATGATAGCATGGACTCTATTTTTTCACACATCCTAAATTTCATCTGTCATGCCAGAAAAATTGATCAACTCAGGTAATGGAAAGCTGCCTGGCGTATGTAAGATCTAACACGCTGATTTCTTCCTGGAGTTACATGTAATCCAGGTAACGGATTGCAGAAAACTGTTGGCAAAATAAGCAACTCTATGAAAAAAACTTTGTTAACATCCCTGTAGGGAAGCATTCAAATTAGCAATTTTTATTATATATGCATGCTTAGTCATGTTAATCTAAGCATTTGAAAACTCTTTACAAATAGAAAGAAATTCATCATTCATACCTGTAAGAGTTCCATAAAACCTGGACTGCTAATTATCAGGGTCCTCAACACAGGCCCTCACTTTAAACTGCTTTAAGAGTAGATCATTCTTTGCGGAAAACAATCTCTGAAAAAGGCCCCGGCAGTTCTCACCTATGGGGGCATCCCCCACCCCTCAGGGAGGGCCTCCAGTGGCTGGTGCACAGCAAGGGTGGCGGGATTTCACTTCTGAGAAGATTGCAAAGGTTCAGCTGGTTCTCTCACCTCCCAGCATCATGTCTTGAGCTGCTGTTTAGGAGAGACCCACATAACATAATAAGGAGCTAAGGCCATAGTCCAATACCCAGAGCACCTGTGTCCTGCCAGCAACCACGGAGCCAGCTCAGAAGCTGGTCCCACCCTCCCTGGGATGAGTGAGGAGGCAGCCTCCACTGACGCCATGGTTCCAGCCCATGAGACCCAGCCAAGGTGAACCACATTCCCAGCCCCAGAATCTGGGAGATAATGAATGTGTGTTGTTTTAAGCTACCAATTTGCTAGGTAGCAACAGATGATTTCTGTTATGAACAAATGACTCTGAAGGACTTTCAAACATACTCTTTGAAAGTCATTCTGAAAATTACATGTCATTAGCAATGCACAGAACTAGAAAATTGGAAATAGCTTATTCACAGCTAGACAGGTGAGAGGTGAAGAGGTTAACTCATGGAAGCAGAAAGGAGGGTGGCAGTGACCAGGGTCTGGGCGGGGGGCGGGGCACATGTGGGTCGGAATTTCATAGATGGAGGGAGCAAGTTAAGGAGATCTGCTGAGCGACATGGTGACCGTACACAATAACTATATGTATTTTTTTGTCCTGGAAATACCTGAAAGAGTAGATTTTAAATATTCTTATCATAAAAAATGATAAAACTGTGGGGTTATACGTTACTTAGCTCTAATAAGCCATACTTCAATTTACATGTATTTCAAAACATTGTTTTGTAAATGATACACACAAATTTTATGTCAATTACAAATAAATAATTAAATACAAATGCATGTGTATAAATCTAGATTATGGGACATTGAAAATGAGCATACTAAAAAAAAGTTAATAACTTTTCTTTAATATCCAAGACCTTAGATTAGGGGTTTGCAAATTATGGTCCTTGGGTCAAATCTGGCCCACATCCTTTTTTTATATATAAAGTCTTCCTGGAACACAGCAATGACAATAATCCACCTATTTTCCATGCTGCTCTTGTCTGAAAACTACAGAGATGAGTATTTGCAACAGGGATTGTGTACACAGCAAAGCCTTAAATATTTACTAAGGTACTGTCTGATTCTCCCCCAAATTTGTTAAACTCTGCTCTAGCTTTAACTACCATATTCCAAAGGAAGAGCAGCGTCACAGGTGCTCAAGCTCTGAGAGCAGGTGCAATGAAATCTCAGAGATTGTTGTGATTCAGCTGTGGAGTGGGGAGACCCCATTCTGTTGATAATACCTGGTCCCCTCCAACCCCAGCTGGTGAGACCAGATCTTTCTGGTCATATCTTCAGTCAGGAAATCTAAACATTCGAACAAAATATTACTTTGTTTCACCTTGCATGTCTAATTAAATTGCCAGCTCCTAAAAAAAGGAATTTTAAAGCCCCAATGTATCCTACAGCTTATAAAGTCCAAGGTCTTCTCTTCACAGAAGCAGAAACTGTAATCTGGGGGTTTTGTGCCTCCTGCCTAACAGGCCCACTACTCAATGGCAGAAGCTGAAATATAAGTTCTCTCTCCCCTCTTTCTTGCCTTGCTTTCATTAGAAGGTGAAGTAGTATACACGGTCTGCAAAGTGCGTGTTCAACAACCTCCTCTAAAGAAAACTCTGCAGCACCCTTGTGTTAGCTGCAGTTAAGGGGCCAAATAACCGTGTGCTCTTCGCTCCCACAATCCTCTCTCTGCAGGTCGGGCTCTAAGACCAGTCAGGCCGATGGGTGTCGAACGTGACAAAAGATACTCCAGGGTGTGGCATAGGTGCCCTGAGGAGCCCTGGGCACCAGATGGCTTAACTGCACAGGCAGCCTCCTGGAACTCTGGAATCTTGACCCTGGTCAGGCGGAGCTATGACTAGGAAGCAAGGTGAGCTGCTCTGAGTCATTTGTTCCTGCTTGTAACAAATCCTGAAAATTGTTGCTATGATTACCTGAAACCCAACAACCATTATCCAATCCAAATTAAAAAGAGAATGAAGACACAGCCAAATAAAAACTCTGAGTGGTAAAAAATAAATATGAGCAGGTTATTCAAGGTCACTAACCTTATCCATCCAGCAGCTCATCTGTTCCTTTCTCCAAAGCCAAGTTACACATACTTTATTTTCAAGTGTAAACCAGTCCATACAAGCACCACACAGAGATGTATTTTAATATACTACTACTTTGTTCATGAATTTGTCCTTCGTGGGGCATAGCAGCCACCAAAGAAATATTTGTAACAAAAATAAATAAATTTGAGGATCTGATTTCCCACATATAACATATTAAATAATTCAGAGCAGTAACCATGGCAGGGAGAATGAAGTTAATGGAGAAGATTAATGAACCCTCAGTTCCACTTGTAAAAACAGCCTGGCTGTGGGATTGTCCCTGCATTCATACAACTCATGGATTTGAGTCTATGTCTTGGTATAAGTGTGTCTATGGGATCACGGGAGCAGTGAAGAATATGCTCTCCGTGAAGGAGAATAAAATGAAAAAAGAGTATTGTTTGCCACCCAGAATCTTATAACAGAAATGGCAGAGAGAAAAGGGCCTGAGAGGCAAATTTGGGATTTGTTCTTTCCTGCCCTCTCTCAGCTCGCCTCCAGGTGGTGAGAGTTCCTGCAGGGGAGGAATGAGTGCGCTGCTGCTCCTGCAAAACCAAAGAGAAGACCAGAGGCTCCCTCATCAACTCTCCAAGAATCGGGGGAGAGGAAGGGAGGTGGAAATCCCTCCTGCGTTCTGAAGTCCTCGGCTGTGGCGAGGAGCAGGAGCCGTCGCTCTGCAGAGAGCAGAGAGCAGTGCTCCAGATCCACCACTTAGAGCCCCGGGTGCAGAGGCCAAGGAAGCAAGGCCGATGAGCGGCAGGCTGCTTGTGCGGAAGGATAAATGGTGACTGTGTCCAGGAGATTCCTCTGCCCACTTCCCTCTCCAGGGACACAGACTCTGGACGCTCAGAGCCAGGCCTGCCCTCATTAGCACACTCACTCCGCAAATGTGTGCGGACCGCCGGCTGCCCATCAGGCAAACCCTGGACAGTAGGGATCCAGCTAAAATAAGCACAGAGTGGGGCTTCTGGTTTATTTAGTGGGAAGAGATACAAAATAATAATGAAGAAGAAGGAGGAGGAGGAGGAGAGAGAAATGAACAAGACAGTTTCCTCTGAGCTTCATACAAGAAAGGTGCGTTGAATTGGAGTTGTGGATGGATGCAGATAGGCTAATTTGTGGCTTACAGTCAGGGCGAGAGAAGAACCGGACAGGTGGAAGGAAGCAGCTTCTGCAGCTCCCCAGGGCCTGGGGAGGGGTCTTGGGGGAACCAGCACTGGAGGAAGCCGGGGAAATTATGTGATCGTGTTTGCATATTAGGAAAACCGTTCTGAGCTGCAGACAGAAATGAAAAGCAAGAAGAGCAGATTGGAGGTGACTGTGGGAATTTGCTGAGAAGGACGGCGCTGGGGACAGAAGCAGTGCGTAAGACGCTGAGAAGTGAAGGGCTGAGGCCACCCTGGGAGGGGGACGGACGTCTGCTGCAGACTGGGTGGAGAGACGGAGGGAATGGGGCGAGCAAGAACGGCTCCAGAACACGGCGCCAGGTGGGCGGCTGAGCTGGTATGCATCTGTACGTAGTCTCTATTTTATTCCTAGTCTTGATTTTTTTAATTTCTCTGTTTATTAACACATATGTAAATATATTTTTCTCCAAATCCTCATTCTTTCCTCAGGATTAATGCATCAAAAATGGAAATAAGCCATGGTGAACTCACACATCACTTTCTATCACTTGCATTACTTGAAATTTTAATGTAAATATGCATCTGTTTATTTGTGGCTATTCATCCAAAAATTAGAAATGGCCGATGGTTATTTTTTCCTTTTGGAATATTTTTGGTGTGGTTATGAGATGTTGTTCTGGAAGGCTTTGGGTTCAGGCAGATACGGAGATGAGATTGAGCAAACTTCTGGACAACACAAAACCACGCCTCCGGACAACAGGTTCATCGCAGGCTACAGACAGCGCTTCCAAAATCATCGCTGCAGCCTTTCTTCCTTCAAGCACCACTGCTCATAACTCTGGAAAGGACAAGCCAAACTCTTGTCATTAACCTAATTCCAAAGGGTTCCTGAATTCTTAAGATACACCCCAGCATATTTGGGAGAGCTCTCAGATGATAGTTTTTGCACAGTATAAGACAAGCTTTGATGGAAATGCCGTGTGCCCATGGAAACAACCTCTCTAGAAAGTTTATGGAGAGCTCCAAGCTGTTCATGTCATAAATTGCTCAGGAAACAAGCCCCTGGGGAACGGCTGTCTGCTCTCTGCACGCCTGCTAGAGAGCCGGAAAGTCAGGGTGCTCAGAATACCCTGGGTGTCACAGATCCACGTGGGAAGAGAGGCACAGTTCGGATCTCCAAATAAATCATATCCAACATGTTCCAGCATAGAGCTTTATGACCCTGTTTTTATTCCATGTAAGGAATAAAAAAAAGGCTAAAATATTTCTTCTTCTCAGTGGGCTTAGGAAAGTGAGACTGAATGTCTGTCTGGTGGCAATCCCCTCATTAAGATGAGCAGTCTGCAGCCACTACCTTCACAGTGACGTATTAATACCACTGCATTAAGTAAGCTGAGTGTTTTCTGTAAATGCTTGATGAGGTTCATTTTGGATTATGAATATCATATTTATTGCTGTTTTATGTGTAATACTCAAATTTACAGTTAATTCTTCTAGCAGTATCTAGTAAGGGCCATTTAAAAGGGTTTTCTTTTTTTTCCCTCTAAAATAGGTGAAATGTGACCTAATTTTTATGGCTATTACAAGTAAAATACTTATCCATTTAATAAATTCCGAAACCTTAGTAAGTGTATAGAGAAGTCTGCTCTGCTCTGTGTCTGATGTTGTATTTGAAGCTGCTGTGATTGAAACTCCAGTGCTATTTCTCTGTGTGTCCCACTTGAGACTTTCAGTACCAATCCAGCTGTCAGAATAAATGGCAGGGCAGGTGGTTGCACAGGAGGTTTAATCAGTGCGCTAAAGTGATGTCTCCTATCAGTTGACAAGTCCAAAGACAGTCTCGATCAAGGGGATGGAACCAGACTGAGCAGGTTCTGGGAAATCCAGACTGAAACCTGCAAGCCAGGGGGTGGCCCAGCTGCACGTCTGGAGCAAAGAGGGGGACTGAAGAGCTGGGGATACCCAGGGCTCACATGCTTGCCACATCAGTAGTCCCTAACATCCCTGAAAGCCCAAACCTCAGTGAGATGCCACTTCACACCCATTAGGATGGCTACTCGCAGAACAAACAAAAACAGAATATAAGTTTTGTGAGTGGTGAGTTTGATAGGGGTCCTGTTTCTTTCTGCACGCGGCTATCCACTCTTCCCAGAAGATTGATTGTATCCAATCGATCCAAACCTTATTGAAGAAGGCTTCCTTTCCCCAGTGTTGTTATCTGCTTTGTCAAAAATCAGCTGGATTTGCATCTGGCCCCTCTGTTCTGTTCCATTTGTTTATGTCTCTATTTTTGTGCCACAGCTTTATCTGGTAATGTGATACCTCCAGATTGTTCTTTTTGCTTCAGATTGCTTTGGTTATTCCATTTTGGTTCCCAACCAAGCATAGAATTATTATTTTTTTTAATCTGTGAAGTATGACGTAAGGCAATGTGATGGGGATTGCAGTGAATCTGCAAATCACTTTGGGGAATGTAAACATGTTAACAATATTGATCCTGCCTCTCCAGGAGCGTGGTGTGTTTTTCCACTTGTTTGTACCCCCTGGGATCCCTTCACTCAAGAGTTTGGAAGTTCTCTTTGTAGAGATCTTTCATTTCCTTGACTACATATATTCCTAGGTATTTTATTTTCTTTGTAGCTATTGTGAATGGCATTGAGTTTTGGATTGGAATTAACCCAAGTGCCCATGGATTCATGAATGTATTAGTAAAGTATAGTACCTGTATTCCATGCAGTACTACTCAGCCATAAAAAAGATGATTTAACCGTTTGCAGCAATTTGGATGGAAATGGTGTCCTTTTTCCTCAGTGAAGTATCTAAAGAATGGAAAAACAAATGCCACATGTATTCACTATTAAATGAGAACTAGCCAATCCATGAACACAAGTGCACAGAGAAAAGTAAAACTCTGGAAATCAAACAGGAGAGAGAGGGGAGGGAGGAAGGGGGGAGAGGGGAAGGGAAGAACACCTACCTGATGGGCACTGTGAACCCATTATTTGAATGAAGGCCACATCTATGGCATCACCAAAGCAATCCATGGAGCCTAAAATACAAGCACCTCTTTAATATTTTGAAATTAAAAAAACTTCCTAATTTGGAAAAAAAAGAAGATAAGAAGTGGTGGCCAGGACATGGAAAAAACGGAAACTTTTTGCATTGGTAGTAGAAAGTAAAATGGTACAGCCATGATGGAAACATCCTGGCAACTACTGAAAAATATCAGACACAATTACTGTGTGATCCAGCGACCTCATTTCTGGGTATGTACTCAAGGGAATTGAAAGCAGGCACTCGGCAGTTTTTGTTTTTTTTAAAGTCATGTTCATAATGAACGTTATTCATAGTAGCCTAAGATGGAAGCAACCCAAGTGGATGAATGGGTGGATAGATGGAAGGAGGGATAAAGAGAATGGGGTTTGTACTTATCATGAGGATCATCCAGCCTTAAGAAGGAAGTAAACTCTGACACAGGCTTCAACATGGACAAGCCTTGAAAATATGATGCTGAATAAAAGAAGCCAGTCACAGAAGGGCAAATACAGGGAGGTCTCCAGGAAGGTAAATCCTGGGCACGGAAAACAGAAGGGCGAGCCAGGGCCTGCAGGGGGCAGAGCCGGGACCTGCAGAGGGCGGAGCCGGGGCCTGCAGGGGGTGGAGCCGGGGCCTGCAGGGGGTGGAGCACGTGGGCAGTGACTGTTTACAGGATCCGAATCTCAGTTCACGATGATGGCGAAGTTCTGGGCATGCGTGATGGTGATGGTTGTGCAACAGTGTGAATGAACTTAACATTCCAGGACTGTACTTAGGAGGGGTTATGATGGTAAATTTTATATATATTTTACCACAGTAAAAAAGTCATGAAAAAGAAGAAACCATTTAAAAATTCTCCATGTGAAAATGGGGAACTGATATGAAGAGGCAAATCAAGGGCTTGGAGCACACTCCTCTCCAAACCTGGACCTGTCAGGACGTGCTGGTATTTGTGTGATTCTGAACCAATTCCTCAATCTCATCAAACTTCAGCACATTTATCTGTAAGGCAGTGATGATAATTCCTCCATGCCAGCACCACAAGGACGATTAAGTATGACCAAATGCAGGACCATGTTTATTCCTGCTTCTTTCTCTCTTTCTCTCAGCTTTGCTAACAGGACCACTGTCCTGGTTTTGTTCCTGTCTTTCAAGAACCCTCCAACCCCTGGATTCTCACATCTCTGTTCCCTCTACATTGCTGTAAAGTCACTCCACACCTCCCATGATGGTTGTGCGTGTTTATATCCACGCTCTCCCCTGAATGCTGGGTTCTCTACAATCTGGCTCAGGATCATCTGACCTGCTCATTTGCCACACGGACAAAGCCGCACTTTGTACACGATGAGTGCGTGTTTCTTACCCTGTTTATGGTGTAGGCTCTCAGTTCTCAGTTCCTGTTGCTTCCCTGTGCACCATTTACCCTTCAGTGAATCTGGTTACTCTTTAGTCTTTTATTATATTTCTTAATCTTTAACATAAAAGTAGTAATCATTTTAAAATATGTCCTGCTACTAATAAAATCATATATAAACCCATTTATTTATTTATTTATTTTTGTTAAATCATAGCTGTTTACATTAATGCAATGGGGTACAATGTGCTGGTTTCATATACAACTCGAAATATTTTCATCAAACTGGTTAACATAGCCTTCACAGCATTTTCTTAGTTATTGTGGTAAGACATTTATATCTACACAAGGTAAATTTCACATGTGCCCTTGCAAGATGCACCATAGTTGTGATCCTACCAATTGCTCTCCCTCCCATTCTTCCCCTTGCCCTCCCCTCCCTCCCTCCTTTCCTCTACTTTTTGGGCTATAATTAGGTTATAGTTTGTATAAGAAAGCTACAAATTGGTTTCATAGTAGAGCTGGGTACATTGGATAATTTTTCTTCCATTCTTGAGATACTTTATTCTTAGAAATAAGAAAATGTAAAGGAAATTGACCAATACTAGGAAGCACCCCACCATTAAAATCTTGGCTAGAATGAAGTGGAAATGTTGAACAGGCCTATATCAAATTCTGCCATAGCATCAACTGTACGAAATCTCCCTAAGAAGAAAAGCATGAGATTCCTGTATGCAGAAGCTATCTGGCCTCAGTTTTTGTATCCAGTCAGCCAACCTGTGCCTCTTTAGAGGTCAATTTAAGCCATTCACATTATTTGAGAATATTGATAAGCCTTTAGAAAGTCCAGTGGACATTTTTAATCCTTTCACCATTGTGGAAGTTAGAATTTGATCAAAAGTTACTGAGTGAGTTACTTTTGTGGTGAAGGATTATGCTGGTCATTATGGAGGATATGTCTGAGAATATGCTGCAGAGCTGGTTTAGTTATGGCAAATTTCCTCAACTTGTGAATGTCATTAAAATATTTAACTTCTCCATCTCCAGAAACTCAGTTTATCTGGATACAGGATCCTGAGTTAAAAGTTATTTTGTTTTAGGGGATTAAAAGTTGATGACCACCCTCTTCTAACTTGAAAGGTTTCAGCAGAGAAATTCACTGTCATTCTAATATTCTTCCCCTTGTAGGTTATGGTTCTCTTACATCTGGCTGCTTTCAGAATTTTCTCCTTCATATTAACTTTAGTGAAGTTAATTATGATGTGCTTGGGGGAGTCTTATTTGGGTTCAGTCCTTCTGAAACTGGGGTTCTGAAACTGTCTGCTATCTGAATTTTGGAATCTCTTGGCAGGTCTGGAAAATTCTCCTTCATAATCTCATGAAGAAGAGGCTCCGTGTCTTGCAACTTCATTGCCATCAGGGATTCCTATAAGGCGAATATTAGTTTTCCTCGAATTACCCCAGAGCTCTCTGAGAGAATGATCCATTTTTGCTCTCCATTTCTCTCCCTCTTTGAGATTTTGGGAACATGCAAAAACTTTGTCTTCAATGTTTAGAAATCCTTTCTTGTGCTTGCTCCATTCTGTTACTGAAGGATTCTACTGTATTTCTCATATTTTTGAGGGCTTCAAATTCTTGTCTCAAAGTGTCAAAATCTTTGGTGATTTTATCTTTGAATTAATTCAATTCTTGAGACAACATTTGAAATGCTCCTTGAATTTCTAATTCCAACTTTACCTCCATTCTATTAATCTTATTTGCAATCCAAATTCTGAATTGGATTTCTAATATCTTAGCCATTTGTTTATGAATGGAATCTTCAATTGTGTCCACCATATTGTTCCTTGAGGGAGTTGATCTACTCTGATTATTTGTTACTGGAGTTTTTCTGCTGATTCCACCCCATGACTATTTCACATCATTTGGCTAGATGAGCAGACAAGTTGAAGTTGGGTTGTGAGGCTCCTGGAGTAGTGATTAACCAGCCCTTTGCCCAAGAGCTGGGACTGGTGTCAGTACCTTTCCCCCTAGAGCTTTGCAAAGGATCCATACAGTGCTACACTGATGACACTGGGGACTTATGTGGAGTGGTGTGGCTAAGTGGTTCTGTCTCGTTTTCAACTGATCTCTGTCCTACCCTAGTGAATCAGTTACTCTGGGTTGAAGTCTCAGCTGTGGACAAGTACCAGCAATTAAGTGACCCCGCCCACCATGGGCAACAACTGAAAAAAGAAAATCAAACCTTCCCACAACCACACATCCAGGGTACCACTTTGGATAGTCCTCCAGGTGACTGGTCCAGTCAGAGAGATCCAAATCTATTGTCCCAGTTAGCACCTGGTCTCAAATGGGATAGTTCAAAAGGTCTCTGGCAACTAGATAGCAGAGGTCTGCTGGCAGCTTGAGTATAACTCATTCTGCTGCTCTGTGGAGTGGGGACACCCCCCCCAGCAAATGAATTAGTCTGGGAAGGCTGATTCTTCCTTCCCCACCTTGTACCTCTGTCACAGACAGTCACTGCTAACCTCAAAGTGCTGTGATCCAGTTCCCCCCAATGAGCAGATGTTCATCCAGGTGTTTGCACCTGCCTGAGTCACAGGGAGATTTATGTCTCTTCAGCCAGACCTCCACACTCTGCCACCATCCAGCAGGGTGAGCTGAGGCCTGACAACCTCGGATGGTTAATGGAAGCTGGGGTGGTTCACTTGGTTCCAGCCCTGCCCATGATTGATGTTGCTGACACTTATATTTGCACAGAATTTGTGATTCTGTCCTGGCTATATCCCCTTGCAGACCAGGCACTGTTTGAGTTCAGAGAAACTGTGACTCAGCCCTGGGCTGTGCCACTGCCTGGAGATGGTGTGTCTGTCTCCACTGCAGTCTGTGTTGAGGCGGGTGCCATAAGAGCTCATACTTAGCTCTCAGCCTGCCTTTGTCTCAGCTATGATCTCCTGAGAGCCAGGTGCTTCTTGGGCTCACTAAAGCAGTCCTCTGCCTCAGCTGTGCCATGGGAGTATGCTGTCCCTGTGCACACAAGTCTTCTATTCTCTCACTTTTTTTTTTCTTTTAATATGGAACGCTTCACAAATTTGCTTGTCATCCTTGTGCAGGGGCCATGCTAATCTCTGTATCGTTCCAATTTTAGTACATGCTGCTGAAGCAAGCACCACACGTCTTCTATTCTCTGTCCCCGCTGTCCTTGCCCAGGCAGGTACTGCCTCAGGTGTACCTTTTACTCATGAGGCCTGCATTACTGTCCAAGATCAGTTCTGCCAGTGTCTGCCACCAGAGAAGATGCCTGGCTTTCTCTGGTTGCCCAGAGAGACTGGAAGTGTCTATCCAAAATACCCCCAGGGGTGTGAGCCCTATTGTTCCTGCTGCTCTGTGCCATGGGGCAGCTTCTCTCCCTCTCCCATATATTCTTTCAATATACCATCTCCTTCTTACCCCTGTGCCACAGATTCAGCACAGACCTGCAACAGCCCACGCCCTGTCTATACCTCTCAAGAAAATGCCCAAGAATCTGGACTCCATGGGGAACAGGTTTCCAGACCTCAGTGTGGAGGGGAGTGCTGGGAGTTCAGAATTGTGGGTAGAGAATATATACAGTTTTATGCCTGGCAGGAAAGTGTCATGGCACCCTAGTAGGGGAAGGAGGTTTTTAGATGGTCTCTCCTGTGGGATAAATGGGAGGATGTTTGAACTCCGTTTGCTCGTTTGCAGAAAGTATATGGCAAGCTGTTCTCTTGGGGGAGGAGACTCCCATCCACTTGGCAATGGATTTTATACCTATTGCTTGTATCCTTGAGGTCACAGCTCACTTCAGCAGGGTTCATGTGCATTCTTCAACCTTCTCTCTTGACTCAGCTGCAAACCATCAACTTACTTGCTAAACTTCTGTCCTTTAACTCTCCTTCTGGACTGGAGCCTCTGTGGAAAGCTGGTTCCAATTGGCTATCTTGCCTCCATGCCCCAATTTTTTAAAGAAATAAAACTTAGGAAAATATGCATACCTATAATTTTTTTTCTCATTATCACCATTCTAGAAGTCATCAATGATCTATAATCACAGAGGAAGGTTTAAGGTTTAAGAAGAAGTTTAGAGGTACTATTCTAACATTCTTTAAGAGAAAGGTTGTTGGCCTTCAGGATCAATCAATTTTTCCACTGAATGACCACATATATCCTGGCCCCTGAGTATGGAATCTCGTCATCAGTGGGACAACTGAACAGAGCGCTGAGCACCTTGGCTTGAGAGCCATCAACAAAAGCAGTGAGGACTGATGTCTCCCCCAGGGCACAGGTTTGTGAGGGCAGAACTGGGCTCCCCACCCTGATTCTCCATCCTCACTGCCTACTTGGCTTTTATCGAAGGAAATGAGATGTATGATTAAAAGAGAGGAGATTCCTTCTTTTTTTGTCCATGAAGATAATATTGACAACAACCTTGAATTTTATCCCAGTTAGACTCCTCATTTCTATGAACCAGAAGCTATGGCTATTTTATCCTTTATAATTCTCCAGTCCAGCAGCTCGCTAGTTTCATGGGGCTCCTGATGGGTGGCCTGTTTATGCCATTGGTGCAAGTGGACACAGGGCTGGGAGGTTCCATACACAAGTATGTTTGTGAGTGTCCTGGAGATCCCGGGGCAGGGAGGTGGAGGGGCTGACACAGGGGTGGGATGAGGAAGGAGGGAAGGAGAAAAGTAAGCGGAGCCAGGAATGTCAAGGAAGATGCACTGGGTAAGGAAGTGACAGGGAGAAAGGAGGAGGGGGAAATGCTGGGTTACAGTCACCCCAACATCTCTTCTAAGAGTCCATAAAACCATGGGCCAAGCCATACCTCCTGACCCATCAGGCTGAGGATAGGAGAAGCTTAAAGCACACATGTGCCTATAAACAGTTCAGGTTAACATGTGACCTATCTCTAGCTCTTAAATATTGGCTTATACATTTTTACAAGGCAGGAGAAACTTTAAAAAAGAATTAAAATGATAATATTAGGAGCTATTGCTTCCTAAAGGCTGATCATAAATTAATGTAAATTGTGATACAAAAATATCCTTGCATATGATTTGGCAAATTGAATATAAACTGATAGAATCAGCTCAAAGAACACCACATCACCTCCTGGCTTACGTTTTTCTCTGATTAGAAATGTCATCTAGCACATCTCTTTCCCAGAAAATAAAAACTCTTATTTGAAAGCACTTCCTATATGGCAAAGCACAATGTACATGAAAGCTGCTGTTATTATTACTTTGTTCCCTCCAGACCAGCAGCTTTAGATACGATACAGTGAACCGAGGTGGCTAAGTGAGACACATGAGGTGCTTGTATGGAACTTATCTTAAAAGTGGCCTGTTTTTATAACACCAATTGACCAGTTCTACTCACTTCATACTGAAGTACCCTGGGCAGTTAAATTTCTCTGAGCTATCCCAAATCAGAGCCACCTCAGTTATTAGAAGAACTCAGACGTGAAGCTGTATGTTATTACATCCCAGATGACCATGAATCAGGGTGTTTGCAATTGAGATTGTGTGAATGGGATTTAAAGCAGCAAACTGCAGCTTTTATCTCGAATCGCCATCAACATCAAAGCTGTTAAAGCAAACTGCTTTCCATAAAAATGTGCTAAAAATAAAAAAAAAAAAACCTTGGAGCCACAGAGCAATGGAAAGAATGAAATTTATCCGTCCAGTCTAAAATGGAATTTAGAATCCAGTTGTCTGATGAAAGGAATGATTGTATTATATTACGCTGAGGTGGGAAGGACCAAGAAGGAATGGCAATCCTCAGGGGGGAGGCAGAGAGGATGTCCAAGGAGCTGTGTGTCCACAAATCTCAGGCCGTTAGCCAAGATGGCCCATCCTCCATCCACGCTGGCCAATAGCAGCCAACAAACATATATGACAACTGAGCTCTTGAAATTTCACTGAGGTGACCAAGAAACTGGGCACAATTTTACTTCAGGGTAATTAATTTAAATTTCAATAGTCACAAGTAACTTGTGGAGACCATCTTGGCCAGCATAGGATGGTGGTTGCAGAAGTATTGAGACAGAAATGAACTCTATTGAGCTGAATATCCATTTATTCACTCAACTAAGCAACATTTGCTAAACATCCCCACTGCTGTGTTTGCTACTGGGGTGCAGAGAAAGAAGATAAGCTCTGCCCTTAGAAGTTTACAGTCCAGTAGGAAAGAAAGGCAAGGATGATGAATTGTTGTCATAATAAAATATAAACATAAAATTAAAGGATGTGCAGTTCTTACAGCAGTGAAGAAGAGGTAGGTGAGGGCTGTGGCGCTATTGGGGGCCACACTGACAGAGTAGCTGCTGTCTGAACTGTGAAGAGTGAGTTGTCTTCAGCAAGTAAAGAGAGGACTGTGGGAGCAAAGAGCTCATGGCTATTTGGGCCCCTAACTGCAGCTAACACAAGGGTGCTGCAGAATTTTCTTTAAAGGAGGTTGTTGAGCATGCACTTTGCAGACCCTGTACTCTACCTTACAGGCAATGAAGGTGCAGGTGGCAGCCTGGGGGGGCTATGGTGGAGGAGAACGGTGTGCTCTGCAAATTGCATAGAGACACAAGCCTCTACCCTGAACCAGATACTCCTGATTTGCTAATTACCTGTTGATCTCCAGCACCAATGCCTCAGCCAGCAGTAGACCCAAGGGCATCCACACACCGTTCTGCTCTTCCCAGTTTGACCATTAGCTCAACAAGAAGCATTTCTTTTTGTCCACAAGCCTGCTTGGGCCAGTGGTTCTTATTATTCTGAAATGTAACTAAAGATCAAAGAACCCTTGGGCAGCACCTGTGGCTCAGTGATCAGGACACTGGCCCCATACACCAAGGGTGGCGGGTTTGAGCCTGGCCCCGGCCAAACTGCAACACCAACAACAACAAAAAAAAAGATCAAAGAACCCAATGAAGTAGAAAAATTCTTTTAAGATGTAATTTAAGTATGCACAAAACAACTGTAGAAGTTTGAAGAATGTTTTCTAAAACTTGAAGAATTATATAATCAAGTTACCTTGCATTCCATTTTAAAGCATCAAATCCGGAAATTATATATAAAGCATTGTTTGTGTCTTTATGTAAGAAAAATGATGCATAACCCCCATTCATGAATTTGTGCTCGTAGAAAAGTTCTTGGCCCTACAGCAGAACTTCAGAAACTTAGTGTAAATGTATGCCTCTCTGTGATAATAAAATATTTTGGGTGGCACAGACTAGAAAAATATACAGAGTGATAGTCTCCAGGGCCTTTCAAGAGAAGGACTTCCTTTCTTCCCATCCCACAGGCTGACAATGGGGTTTAACCTGTAATTCCAGCAGTGACCCTATAAGAAGCAAGGGTGATCATGACTGACAGCCAGCTGTTAGGGAAAGTGAAAATTTGAAGAAACAAAAAAGTGACAAGACAAGTTGACAGGTTAATTATGGAAACTGAATTAAAGAGATGAGTCAGGGATGTGTAAATTATGCCACATTGAAGTGTTAAATACGTTCAAAAGCAAAGTCCTTTTTTTGTTGTTTTTTTATTAAATCATAGCTATGTACATTAGTGCAATCAAGGGGTACAATGTGCTGGTTTCATATGCAATCTGAACTATTTTCACAATAATAATTTATATTTATATGGAGGAGACCCTTGTGACAGGAGACCCCTCTTTTTCTGTCTCAAAAAAAAAGTTTGTGACTCAATGTTACAACAGGGGACATATAAGTATTCATACTTATTTGTACATATAAACATACACATACAATAAAGGTAACATAAAATATATAAATCGTGAATATGTCATGCAAATATATATTTAAATCTATTATGAAATACATGTTTTTCAGGATCATTTTACACCACAGCTTGTAAAACAAATGAACCAATAATCTCTTTGTTCCAAGGTTTTTCTGAAAAACCTTGGAACAAAGAGATTATTGATCAACTTTCTATATTAAACTTGATCTACTAAATACTATTTATTTTAGTAGATGATTCCTATGTCCTACAGGGGACAATAGCTCGAAAGCCAAACTTTGTTAACCAGAAAAGTTTTTATTTCTTCCAAATTCCTAATGTTTTTTATTTCAACATTAAAAGCCTAAATTTGGAGAATAAAGTAACAAAGATTTTATGGTATAAGGTAAGTGTCCCCAACAGAACCAGTAGAAATATTGAGCAAAATAAACACAACGGTTCATTGTCCAAAGTTCAGAGGTTGGGCAAAGAGCTGTCCTTCGAGGGCAGGCCAGCTGGCTTGGATGTGAAGGGAAGACAGGGGAGAGGGGAGGACGCGGGTGGGGCTGCAGGTCTGACCAGGGGCCCTGGTCTCCGGCCACCCACCCCACCTCACAGTGACCCAAACCCAGGATTGGAATAATCAGGGAGTGGGGATCCTGGGGGTGGGGGGGTAAGGGTCTGCACACCGCCCCGGGCGGGGCCTGGCCAGGTCATGGAGTCTCTGGTCAGTGAGGATGGGGCCGCGGGCTAAGGACGCGGGGCTGGTCAGCGGGTCTGTGACACCCAGCATGGGCAGACCACACCTAAGGAGCCTATACAGCACAGCAGAGCAAGGAGAGATTCAGCCCCAGTGGGGGGTGGAGCAGGGGGTGGGGACCCTCGGAAGGGCCAAGCCAGGAGCAAGGCCCAGAGGCACAGGTGCACGGGTGGGTGCGGGTGGCAGCCTGGGGGCTATGGTGGAGGGCTTCAGTTAGCACCAGCTCTGGGCACTTCAGGAGCGGGGACCCTGATCAGTGGAGGGATCAACCAAGCAGGGGGAGCTACAGTGAGCAGGACGCAGGGCTGACCCCTTCAAAGGGCAGGTCAGCCGCCCGGGAGGCACAGGAGAGAGGAAAGGCCGCTTCAGATTCCCTGCGTGATGGGATGGCCAGAATCTTCCCTCGCGTCGCAGGATAAAAATTTTGAATTGGAAAGAGTAGGCAGACCTAGAATTACTGCACACAGGCGTCTGAGGGCAGGGTTCTCAGGGCCGGCAGGGCGGGCGGGAGCGCAGCTAGAGGTGAACCGGGCAGGACCCGAGCTAAGCCCAGCCCCAGGAAGGCGCCCTGCAAGGGAGACTCCGCTCTCCGCTTTCTGAACAAATAGAAACTTGCTTCTTCCAGGTGCTTTTTTTTTTTTTTAATAATTTTATTGAATCATAATTATGTACATTGGTGCAATCACAGGGCACGATTCATATACATTCAGAAATATTTTGATCATACTGTTACAGATATCCTTCATGGCATTTCCTTGATCACTA
>CAUYON010185551.1:0-13075 GCA_963573935.1 Arctocebus calabarensis
CCTAGTGTAACTCTGACTGATCGCCAATTCTTTCTCCCTCTCATTGATCTGGGGAAAAGGCGCTCGCCATTTTGGACATTCCAATGTGTTAGTCCGGCAGAGTCCGGACCCCTCGGCTCGCACCAGGGCTGCCCGGGACTCCGTGCTTCTCAGTAGCATCACTTTCTGATCCCTAAGCTCTGAGTTCCACGCTTCAGTGGAATTTTCTCTGATTAGAGCTTGTGGGATGGGACCTGCTGTCCTCCCTGTGGGAGGGGCCGGCTGCCCCTCCGCCAGGCAGGGGGAAACAGTCTGCACCTGTTTCCACAGTTAAGAACTATATTTCGAACACGCCAATCCTCCCGATCTCTGTGTCTCACCAGTTGCCTATCCACTCCAATAGTTCACATGGGGAAAGATCCAGAGCTCCCACCCTCTCACCTGCTGACCTGGGAGAGGTGGGCTATAGGACCGTCTCCGCCGCCATCTTCCTCCGACCCTTAATGTGTTTTCTGAGCTTGTTAAACTGAAGAGAATGGCAGTAACTGCCTCTACTAAGACAGAATTCTTTAGGTTTTAAAACATAAAAAATGATAATAATAATAATTAGTTCATATGGAGAAGAGAATTGTCAGTCCAAGTTCAGTAAACTGTATGCAATTCAGGTCACAATTATAAAGTATAACTCTCTAGGTCAGGAATCATAGTTTAGATATCAGACCCTATCACCACACTCTGTACAACACAGAGGGATCAATCAATGTCCATGTTGAATATGCTAATATCGCTGATGAAACTGTAAGAATGATGCTGAACTACTTAACCATTTCCTAATACTTCTAACAGAACACATTTGCACAATAAGTACTTTGTCATCATAAATATAAAGCAAAAAATAAATGGAATATTTGCACAAAAGATAAAAGCACCACACAAATGATTTTCTCTCTTAGAAAATCAGATTTTGTGCACTTATCCTTTAACTGACATCCTCACCACACATATCTCACACCAAATTTAAGTCACACAGTTGTCTATCCCAAGACACCCTGGGAATTTAAGGAGACTCAGAGACCACTCCTAATCAAGGTATTCATTCCTCCCACTTTCCTCCTTCCTGGGGTTACCTAAAAGAAAAGGTCTAATGAGGAATATGAGTTGTACTTTTAAAAGTCAGAGATGGATTATTTAGTTAACTCTTGGGGGCTTGTGTCAAAAAAGAAGTTTCACCTATTTGTACCTTGATAGAACTTAAGGATAAAGCAACAATACTACATTTCTTCTAGAACAATTTACATAATACCTGTTCTCTCTAGTCAAGCAAAACTCAGAGAAGAGCTGGGCCTAATGGCTTAAGGACTTTTACTGAAGAAATTTTACCAGTAATACTATCCTTGTATGCTTTTGACCTTAAAACTATTGTTTTTAATCCCTAACCGCTGGAAGTGGCAGGAAGCTATTACTTGAAGTGTTTCTTTGTCATAGAGTGGGATATACACTCTGACAAACCACTCATAGCCTGGGTAGGAGTAGAGAGGCAAAGAGCTGCTTGGTAAAGACAGCTGTAATCCTGCCCGATGATTCATCTTGGTAAGGGATAGAAGGAAATTTAGATAAATTAGCAGGAAATAAGTATGATCCTAAAAGACAGTTAGAAAAGTCAGAATATGTATATGAAAAAGAAATATGAAAGAGCATCTGAAACACAGACAGCCACTTTCCTCACGCAGAATAGAATCTCTGTGCACTTAGGGCAAATCGTGGCTCCCAAACAAATGACTCTCCAGAGGAGGTCTTCTAACTTACTCCAATAGTCTTCTAGATTTTACCAGTGGTCACCTTAATTTTTGTTGCCACGGGGAGAAAAAAATATATGAACCTATCCATGCTGGGCTCTAGTTCTACATCTGCCACTCATGAGCAGTGAAACTGGTAAAGCTACTTGGTTGCCTGTGACATTAATGCCTCATGTACAAAATGAGATGGTTGGGTACTGGGGGTAAATTCCAGCTCTGAGAGT
Source organism: Arctocebus calabarensis (assembly GCA_963573935.1). NCBI lineage: Eukaryota > Metazoa > Chordata > Mammalia > Primates > Lorisidae > Arctocebus > Arctocebus calabarensis. The sequence goes on from CAUYON010185551.1 coordinate 2,000, forward strand.
AAATTTCAGCTTCAGATTACCATTAATGCCTCATGTACAAAATGAGATGGTTGGGTACTGAGGGTAAATTTCAGCTCTGAGAGTTATTAGCTTCAGATTACCTAAGTCTTACCTTCTATTATTCCTTCTAAGCACCTAAGACTTGCAAACCATCTTACTCACCCCCTCCTAGTCTCTGACCCTTATGTTTCATACTACAGCTCTTTTCTTAAGGAAACCACAGACAGAGGCTGGCAACCTTGTGCACATCAAAAGGATAAAAAATAGTTGGTAAACATGGCCTGTGTTCTTGGGTACTTCAATAAATATGAAATTATCCAACTCCTCTCATGCAGTCCTAGTCTCCAAAATACTGGCCGATCACTCTGTAACTCCTGCCAACAACTCCCCTGAAGCATTCTGCCTATGACTTCCACTGTCTAGTAAGGATGCTGCCTAGTTTGGAGCCTCTCTTTCAAACCATCAAACTCCGCATGCCTTGTGTGCCAAAGATTATGCCTGACACTGACAAATGAGTTAGAGTAATTATGGTTCAGGCCACTCTGGATACTCAGCTCTATGTAGAAGGCTTCACTTGTTGGGCTCAGAGGAGTTCACTATGTGTATCAGCCCTGAGGCCTGACTGCCCATATCAGCTGTGCCAAGCTCACATTGTATTTCTAGGGCTTTTCATTATGTCAAGAAAAAGGTTTTATGATCTAATGGATGCCCACGTAATAGAAAATCTCAATTCATTTCAACTCAAGGTGGGGAGAGAAGGAACAAGGGAGGGAGGGGGAAGTGGGGTACTCCCACTGAATGAGCAAGAGGGAGACTACCTAACAGATTCAAATATTTTGACATGGTTTGTTTGCACCCTTGCAATAACTTGAAATAAAACAAAAAGAAAAAGAAAAAAAGTCTTAGTTTGGTTAACTTTCTAATACTTGCTAATCCCTTAAGTTTTTGAAAATGAAAAGAGGCCTCAAGCTCAGTTACCAGGTACTGCTAACTAGGGCAAATTTAGAATCTTGTCTTTATATCACATCCATAATTTCCTCCGACTAATGTAAGTGAAGTGATTTTACACTTCCAGGAAGGCCTTCCCAACAGCAGAGTTCTCACTCATCCACCCACTGTAGTCTGGGATCTCTAAAATGGGCCCACTCCCTGAGCTAGTCATTTTTCTGAGTGCCTACTGACCTGCCTTCACCAGGACCACTGCCTCTCCATGACACTGCAATGAGCTCACTACCTATCTGTGTATTGAACATGGCTGGGAGTGAGGTCCTTAGAGCTCTGCATGGTTAAGTCATTCCCCAAACATTAGGCAGCTTGTGAATGTCTCAGTTATGATATGAATCAAGGCTAGTGGCCTCTGAAGGTTTTAAACTCACCATAATCATCTGCCTCCTCTCACCTGAGCACCTATAATCCTCTGTTTCCTCTCACCAGAGTACCCACAATCCTCTGCTTCCTCTTACCAGAGTACCTACAATCCTCTGCTTCCCCTCAGTAGAGTACCCACAATCCTCTACTTCTTCTTACCAGTGTACTCATTACCCTCTACTTACAGGAACACTCATAATCCTCTGCTTTATTGTACTACCATAACCATAATCCTCTTCTATCTCTCATCAGAGCATCCATAAGATGAAATGACTGCGCCATTTATCCAAATTTTATTACAATTCAAAAATCAACTCAACTCTGACCTTCCCTAGAAGCTCGTAATGCCTCTTATACAGAAGGCAGTAGGCTGGTTATTCCAGAGTAGATGCTGGTGGTATGATAATAAAAAGAAGACCCTGACCACAATAAGCCTTAGCATGGTGGGCAAGAAAGGCAAAGCGTACAGTTTACAAGGCACTTTTACAACATCATTTCATTTGACCCCAAAGTTTACTGCCTTGCTTCTTAATCCACACTGCACATGAGAATTGGCCTGTGTGGATATAAAGTTTTCATATCTAGGCACACCCCTGATCAATTAAATCAAAATCCCTAAGGTGGAACCAACACATCCGTTTTTTGCTTTTGTTTTTAACTCTCCAGGTGATTCTAAGGCATGTATTTGAGAGTCACTGGTACAGAATGTAATTAATGCCATACTTGAAAGATTATGGGACTTGGAATCAAAAGATGAAGTACACCTCAGCCTGACTCATTATAATAACCCTAAGTAAGTCAACCTCCTGTGTGAAAGTTTCTTCATTTGTAGGGTGAACTTTAACTTCCTATTCTTCTTATTTTGAAAGGTTAATTTGAGGGTCAAATGAAATGATGCTATAAAAGTACCTTGTAAACTGTAAAACATATGTTAATTATTACTCTGTCAATTTTTGCTACTGATCCTCCCAGTGGTAATGTTCAAATACTCAGGAGAACAAAAGGTAATAAAAATGCATAGAAAAGAAAAATACAGTAATAATAGGGTTAGAATAATTAAATATAGTGACCCAAGAGAAATACGTCCTAATTTATAGCTTAAGGATATGTTTAAAAGTTATTTTATAAATGCAATAAAAAGACTGTAGTAGGGTACTTGAAATGGAATTGTTTTCAGATCGTCACTTATAATTACAGCAGAAGCTTATTAATTCAGGCTAAAGGATAGGCTAGTCCTTAATGGGGAGAAACAGGTTTACTATGCTAATTTATTAATATAATGAGGAAGAAATTCAGAGGAGGTAGTTGGCAAAATTATCAAACAGAAAACATTTTGATTTTTTGAAAACAATGGGATCATTATAAATGAGATGCTTGGCTAGTAGTTTACATAGGTAAAGCAAAAATATAAGCCATTATAAGACCTCAGTTTAATAGGCTTGTTCCAAAAATCCCCTTGAACTTGGTTGGACACTTGGTGCAACCCACAGAATGCATGAGGCAGCAGGCCAGCCTTCAACATTTATTTGCGTAGTAGGTAGTACTAGCCTCAAGTCTGGTGCCTGTGAAGAGTGAAGAATAAAGAGAAACTGCAGTTTCTTTCTCCTTGTGTATGCATGTGGCACTTGACAAACCATTAAAATGATGGCTATAATTTGTAAATTACATTTGCTTGTTTTCGTCTCACTTCAGCATTCCTATGCTAATTCCTAACAGCTTTCCCCCCTGGCTACCTCAGGAGTGAAATTTTGTCCAGATTCATTCATTCAACATAGAGGATTATAATCTCCTAAATTCCTTTAGGAAAACTATTTTTTTGTCTCCTTTCCCTTCTAACATCATGTCCTAAATTATCGTTTGTTGTTTTTTTTTTTAATGAGTTGGTAAATAAAAGTCCTCAGATTAAACTGGTTCATACAAATATGCAAATGAGCCTCTCTGAAGTGTTTGCCATCTTCTAAATTTCTTTTACTTAGAATGATGCTTTAACGGATGGAATTTCAGGGAAATATATCTAAATGAGAAAATACTGGTAGATTTGGTATAGAGACAACAGATCATATAATGGGATGACATGGCACTAAAAAGGCCAGTCCCATCTAGTAAGCTGATGCTGAGTTACGCCAACTCCCGAGATATTTACACTTCTCCTAGCTTCCTCCTTTTCTCCAATTCTAAATATTTTAGCATACAAAAGCTTTTGTGGCACTGGACAAAGAGAAAGGTGGGGACAGGTGAAGGGAAAAATTTGCCTGTTTGAAGGGGAAGAACAGTAAGTAAATATAGATATTGTATGATAATAGCTACCGTTTACTAAATATTTAAAATGTTATGAAATTTATCATATATTATTTCTAATTATTAAATGAAATTACATCTGGGGAAGCAGTTGGAAACCAGCAACCTTTCCCTTTAGTCTATTAACTCATTATAGAGAGGAGAAAAGTGAGATTCAAGTTAACTAAGTTGCCCAGAATGACAAAATCAACTGAAGACAAGAAATGGGATTCATCTCCAGGTCTGTCTGACGTTGAAACTTTTTCTTGTTTAAATTCATCTTCATGAATTCCCCATGAGTACCGTTTACAGATGTGGTCTTTAGAATGTGAGGCCTTACTAAGATTTTATAGCATTCTTTCTAAATAGTCTACAATTTCCCTTTCGTCAGATTGTTTCTTCCCCGTACTGATCTAAATTCGTTCTTACATAGGAAAAAGAAGACAAACCTGAAAGGATGGACTTGCTAAAATTACAGAAGAATATCAATAACAGAAAAATTATCTAACTTACAGTTTCTTGATAAGGACTAAGATCAGTCATATTAAGCCTCTCTCTCTCTCTCTCTCTTCCTCTCTTGCTGACAGACGCTCCAGATGTTTCACAACATCTGAAAGGAGCTAAGCGGACAGAAAGGAAATTCAAATCTTTCTCTTTAAAACTTCTTTAGAGAATCTGTTTTCTAGTCTTGAGGAGTTGAGAAGTTCCTGAGTAGACCAGAGCAGAAGCAGAGATGTGAGCAGAATCGATGACAAGATCATAATCAAGTGACAAGCTTGTCTCCAAGGAAAGGCAGGAGAGCCAACTCTTTAACTTCCACATCCTGCCGCCGCGTCTGTTATCAGTCTGCTGCTAAGAAGAGGGAAGGTGCAGAGGCAGCAGCTTCACCTACCCTGTTAATTTGGCTATAGCCATAATCCTCCTTCACCCTCTAAATCAGTGGTTCCCAACCTTCCTAATGCTGTGACCCTTTAATACTAGTTCCTCATGTTGTGGTGAGCTCCAACCATAAAATTATTTCCATTACTACTTCATAACTGTAATTTTGCTTTTGTCATGAATCGTAATGTAAATATCTGATATGCAGGATGGTCTTAGGCGACCCCTGTGAAGGGTTCATGACCCACAGGTTGAGAACCGCTCCTCTAAATAAAAACACCGAGTATTTGGTTCTCTCTGCCAATATCATCTCCTTCTCCTTCATTTCCATGTTGTCCCTTTTTCCTAAATGGAAAAAGTAAAATAAGCTTTTTTCCTTCCCTTCCCAACCTCAGTATGGAAAAATCTTTCCTAAAACCCATGTTTACTGGCCCACAACTTGACAATATGGTGGCCCATACTGGGAGAAGTCACTTCTCTCCCCCATAACAGGACCCTCTCATTCTTGTACCTCCAAAGAGGGAGCCCATCTGCCAGACTTGTTCTCAATACTGTTCCCTCCTCTCCTGCACAGCTCCTAGGATTTCACTCTTGGTGCCCTCATTTGGTCGGTAATTCTCCAGGGCTGTGAAAATGGTCATGCATCAGAAAAAGAGTTGGCAGTGTGGTGATTATGGGAAACTCTGGTGCCAGTCTGAAAAGTACCTGAGAAAAGTACCTGAGAAGGACACTTCCTTGTCCCTTTCCCAGGCTTCACCTAGATCTCCGTAGCTTTGAGAAAGCTCCTCTTTAGTTTCTGTCTAGACCAAAACTCAGGTATGCCTTCCTTTGAGCCAGCACCCTTATATTGTGGTTCAGGTCTGACTCAGAACTTGGGGAAGCCCAATGCCTGATCAGCACCTCAAATGCTGTCTAGTGGGAATGCCTCACTCAGACTCTCAGTATTAGCTGTCTCAATGTATGACGTCCCTAAAGTCACCATTTCTTTCTCTTAGTTGCCATCAATGAACATTTGGACAGAACTTTAGGACTTACTGACCCTCATCCCAAGTGTTCAAATTAAATAGCCAGAAATTTAGCCTGGGAATAAGTCTCTTAATGCTATTCTGCTACTCGACCTTTTATTGTTGTGGGGTTTATAAGAGGTAAGTTCAACATTCAGGATTTTGTTTTTTTTTTCTTTGCTGAACTTTCTGATCTTCATTCTCCTAGCCCTCTCTCACTGCCTTCATTTTCCAGGCAATGTTTCTCTTTCACCTCCCTCTGTCCGTATACTTTCCCCTATTACCCCCTCCCTCCTTCACTGTCTCCACCACCCTTGCCTGGCTGTCCTCACCCAGGCTGGCCATTCCAAATTCCCCCGCTACCTGTATACCAATTCCTTCTTGGGTAGGCTGCAGGGTCACAAGGCATTGTAAACCACTCTGAGCCAAGATGAAAATCTAGCCCTTTTCCTTTCATGACAATCTGAAGCCTTTCATCTGTGTACTTATTTATATCCTGATACTAGGGAAGGACAATCCATCTTAACACTGTTTTTCATCTCTCAGTTAGCCCAAATATTTGGTATAAACTCCATAAACTTGAGAAAGAGACCTCAGACTGTATACGTGGGACTTCTAAACCTGGTCTTCAAGTCTTTAATAAGCAAGGTAGGGAGAGGTGAGAGGAGAAAGAGACAGCAGCCCCAAGAGCAGACAATGTTTTCAAATAGTGGCTGCCGCTACAAGAGCTTTTCAGGGAAGAGTTACTCAATAGGCCCAGGCAAGAAGACATGAAGGCCGTGCCCTTCTACAGGATCTGAGTCCTGCCTCCATTATGACTTAGGGTCCTTGGAACAAAAATGCCCCAGGAAGCAGCTTTGGCAGGGACCCTGGAACCATGTCCTCTCTGCAGAAGGGAGCAGTGCTGAAAGCAAGAATGCATTCTCCTTAAAATGAGACATTGCATTGACCCTCCCCCACAAACCAACATTCTCCATACACACAGACCCTCTGGAATTGCTTCAACACGACAGCTTCAGAACAGACTCAACTTAGTCACACTGGGATGGCTGAGGCTTGGATACTTTCTCTGTCACAGGGTAATAGGCCAATTTTTAAAATATACACTGGAGCCACTGCCTCTGTCCTTCCTGAATTTTCAGATCTCTGTTGGCCTCTCCTATCTCTGTACCAAGCACTGTTTGCCTCTATATTTGAATGAATAGCTGACAGACTGAATGGGGGTAGGAGGAGGAAGGCAAATCCAACAGCCTTTTCCCTTTTAGAGCCTGAGGATTTGACAAAGCTCTGAGGTTGGGAGGTTGGAGAAAATCTTCCAACTTTGGACAGGGCACAGCTGGTACAGGCCTTAAATGATTTAGGATTAGATTACCTTTCTCCTCTCAGGCTACAGCAAAACTATTGATGGAAGAAGTAACAATCATTGAGCTTCCACTGACCACCTGCATTCCCCGATACACTATAATTCAAATTTCCTTAAAAATACTTTCTCTGCATCTCTCCTCCTACAGTTGGGATAGCTGCAAAAGATCATCATCATCATGGATTTGACTAACTCACAATCATAACAATGTATTTGGATCACCTGGGGAAATTTGTAAACATACCAAGGCCCAGTCTCAGCTGCTGGAGACTATGGTATGGTTCTGGGTTAAAGCCAAGGTAGGTTGAGAATACCTATGGCAGCCCAACCCATTGTCTCACAGTTGAATCCTAAGAAAGATGGCCTCCTTTTGTAGGCCCAGGCACAAGCTTCTAACCCTGCAAAGGTTGTGGTTTGTCTGCTCAGATATGCCTGTCAGGCCAATTAACACTTCAATTATGCCGTGGCTTACATGCTGACAGCAAACCCCTGGCCAGACCATTTTCTTCTCAGCAACACACAGTGATTTCTCTTCACTGCTGTGCTGTGCTCCCCGTGCAGGTAAAATCATTAAGGACAACTTAGCTAAAAGGTGAGTGTCTATCAGGGATCTCTGTAATGAAAGTGCATTTGTTTTTCCTATCAGGGACTTCTTTCTACTTCTTTTTTAACAACTTCCCTCATTCCAAAACTCCTACAGCCTATTTTATCTACATTTCATAAAGCATTAATAAGCCAAGTTCTAAAAAACAAAAATGTCAAAGGATCTTAGCCTCAGATGAGTTAAGAAAGTAAGATCAAAGTTCAAGAATTGATATCACTATGACTTTGCTCTGGTCAAATTCATTTATCTCCTAAAAGAGGAAATAACTGACATGCTCAGTTAATGATGTGAAGTGACCAAAGTTTTTGTCCAAGCTGCACACTTACTAAATGATAACATCCTTTGGATACTATCCACAGAACCTCCTGACCTAAAACTTGTACTGAGTGTTCACAGTCTGGCTCTCTGCTGCCTGGGGGAACAGCATGTACATCGGGAATTAATAGTTCACGTGTAGGAAGATGAGCTGCTGTTCCAGGGCATCGCTTTATTAACCATTTATATTTGTTCTAAAAGACAGTCTATATTCTGCTTTTACTTAATAATAATTCAGTAAAAGTAAAATAAAAATAACTCAGTAAAGTAAAATAATTCGATAAACATCTAATAGGAGAAGTATTCACATCTGAGCAAAAAATTTAGGAAGAAATTCAGAACCAGAAAGTACAGTCAGAGCCCATTAAACCAAGGATCTGAAATTCTAAAGAGTGTAGGTAACTATTTCAACTCTTAGTGATACTATTTAAAACTCCTTGATATATTTAAAGGTACTTGATATGATTTTGGAATTATAAGACAAATGTTCTTTTTAGTGTGCCAATGAATAGGTGTTCCCACATGAGACTGTTTTGAATCTTCTAAAATTCTGGGAAATATTTCCATACAATGTAAAATCACAAGAAATCCTGCTTTCTTTATCTGAACTTAATATGTGAGTTGTGGATATTGCTTACAACAAAACAAAGCAATCACTTCTCGGCCTTTTGGCTAAGATCAAGTGTGGAAAATAAAACAAAGCAAGCAAACTGCTTCCTCAAGGAACAGTTTCAGCTCTTTAAAACCTAATACACAATAAGAGTCCTCCCTTTACCACCATCACCCACTTCAGTAGCTGTTCAAAGTTCATAGGAATTCAAAGAAAAGAACAATTTCTTAAAGCAGAATCAAATGCATTTAAGACTGAGATTACAGGCCACAGACATAAATAAAAGCAATTAATAAAAAAAGTTATGGATTAAAATTTTATAAATAACTGTACAAAGACTTAACCACTGTATCTACAAACAGAATTTTAAGTCTTTCATTTCTTTCATTTAATGTACAGGTTGTTTATGTATTTGCATTTGTTTACCACATTTTGTTTAGGTTAGAAAAAAATAAGTAAAAGAAAAGGAAACATTTTCTAAATAACTTCTATGAATTAGAGTCCAGCTCTTTAGAGTTTTCTTGGCTAATTGACTGCCAGGGTACTTACTGAAACAAGTATTGTGTGTGTAAGAATCAGTTTAGATGAACGTACCAGGAAGCATTGGAGTGAGAATTGGGCTCTAAATTTCAATTCAAATCTATTTTCTCTTTGGAAAATGAGGGAAAAGGTTATAGTCGAATGAATAGGGGTTAATGTACCTCCCTGGTTCCCAGTAAAGATCTATGGACCAAAGGAATCAAAATGATCCATCAAACTTATATGGCTCGGTGCCCGTAGCTCAGGGAGTAGGGTGCCGGCCACATACACTGAAGCTGGCAGGTTCGAACCTGGCCTGGGTCTATTAAACAATAATGACAACTGCAACCCCCAAAAAACCAATAGCCAGGCATTGTGGCAAGTGCCTGTAGTCCCAGCTACTTGGGAAGCTGAGGTAAGAGAATCACTTAAGCCTAACAGTTTGAGGTTGCTGTGAGCTATGATGCAACAGCACTCTACTGAGGGCAACATAGTGAGACTCTGTCTCAAAAAAAAAAAAAACTTGTGAACAAGACCAAACACTTCCAATTCTCATCATTTTAACTCAGATTTATGGAGGTGCCTAGAAAGATTCTATTGCAAGTGCCTGGGGTAATTCTGATACTCAGCATGGCTAAGATGAACTGTAAATAGAGTCAAAACTTTCCACAAACACTTGAAAACCACAAACACTTCTATTTTGCCTTCTATATACATTTGTTCCTGAGAAAATGCTATTATGCTAGAATTTGGAAAATTCATGTTTTATACTATGGCTATTGCTATTAAAGGAGTTTTCTTTTAAAAAGCATCTTTTGTAAGTGATTAATAATATATTTTTCAAGCCTAGCTTTTCTTTCTGGTGTACATAAATTTTTGGATTTGCTTAAAGTATATGTAAATCAATACAAGGAAAGAAGCAGGTGAAGTTTAAAGTCAAAAGTTTCCTGCCATCTCTGAAAAGAATTATAATCTGTGAAATAACTAACATCTCTGCCAGACAGGTATTGGGTAGGTTTCCCTGAGGACCCAGCATGCAAGGTCCCAGAGCATGCCATGTGCTTTCTCTGTACCATAAAAGGAACTGGACCTGTATTAGATAGGGTTTCTTTCCTATGCTTAAGTATACCCTAGAATACTTTTAAAGAAGTATTTAATGAATAAGTAATTCTGAAGTTCAATTAGATCACTTCAAATGGGAATAACTTGGTATCAAATTATATTGCTTTAGAATCAGACTGAGGGATCAATGACTAACCATAGACCATTTTTAGAAATAATGGAGAGAGACAGGGTCAAGGCTCTCCCAAGAAAGCAGCAGAATAAAGAAACAGAGCCAAACTTGATCCCACTGTAATTTTGCTAATCATTTTATCTACCTCCCTGTGCTCTCTGCTAGGGCAATGATTCCCTACATCTTTGACAAAGCTTCTGCACTCTGTTTTTATAGTGTTCTCCTCAGCCCATTGAGTACAAGGGTACAAAGAATCTCCAGTGACCTAACACTGATAATGCGTAACTTTGGGCCAGCTCTTTAACCTCCTTGTGCCTCAGTCCCCCCTTGTGTAAAATGAGGGAAATAACTCTTCAAAAGGTTCTTCTGAAAATTTAATTCATTCATGTTTGCAAATGGTCAGAACAGTGACTGAAGCACAGTAGGTACTCAGTAAGTGTTGGGTAGGAGTGGGGCAGAAAGGTAGATGTGTTCTATTCTGCATTTCCTGTAGTCCAGGCCTTTCAGAACTACAAATAGATGTGTCAAAATCTCAGAGTTCAAACAGCCAAAAGAAACCCTAAAAATCATCTTTCTTTTCAAATGGTTATTCTTGCTTTAGCACACATTTCAGTTATTCTACATATTTAAAAAAAAACCAAAAACTACTCATCATCTACAGACTAAGAATTTCCTATAAAACCTGAACTATCATTGATGGGCGGAGCAAGATGGCGGACGAGTAACAGCTTCCTTGTGGCTGGGCACAGTGAGACTGGGGAGAGAGGACTTCAGGCATCTCTGCCAGGTGGGATCTGCCCAGAAACTTCCCTTTGGGGACACAGGGAGACAGCATGAGGCTTCTGAACACCCTGAGGAAGGCTAAAGCAGCGGAGATTGGGCAAGTGGTTGCGTCTGTTCATT
>CAUYON010185559.1:0-11790 GCA_963573935.1 Arctocebus calabarensis
GAAGGATATCTGTAACAGTATGATCAAAATATTTCTGAATGTATATGAATCGTGCCCTGTGATTGCACCAATGTACATAATTATGATTCAATAAAATTATTTAAAAAAAAAAATCCTGCTCTCTCTAACCAAAGGGCCAAGAAGATGGGAGTATCTCACCAACTAAGGCTTAGTGGGGAGCCAGAGTTCTATCTTCACCGGGCCATAATTAAGTGCTCCAAACTCCAGCTGGGGTAATGCTAGAGAAGGCTTAATACAAAACTGGCTTTCCATCACAAGAATGTAGAAGCATGAATCCCATGTACTCAATTTTGATATGAAGGCAATTAATGACACAGTGGGAGTGGAGGAAGGGAAGAGCAGAGAGAGAAAGAATGAGGGAGGGGTGGGGAAAGAAAGAGCAGAGAGAGGGAAGGAGTGAGGTGTGCCACACCTTTTGGGGGCAAAACACAATTGCCAGAGGGACTTTGCCTAACAAATGCAATCAGTGTAACCTGGTTTCTTGTAACCTCAATGAATCCCCAACAATAAAAAAAAATAATAATAAAATAAAAAGTAAAAAAACTGGCTTTCATTCCAACCCAGCAGTAATGAGAGACCTTCCACCTCCCAGCTAGAGTGATATCAGAAGAGGCACAGTGGATAATCAGAATTTTCACCACTGTTCAGCAATAAAAAGGCCACCCCATGTCCCATGATGCCAATGCAGGCCAAATGGGGAGCAGTAATAAGGGATTGCTAAATTCCCTCTCAACCAGGTTGGGATACTTAGCTGGGAGTGAAACTCCATTGTTACTCATCACTAATGAGGATCACCTCCCCTAGGTATTGATATTTTGCTATAGATTTTCAAGATGTTACATTGTGGACTTTATGGAATGAATTGTCTCCTTCTCCAAATTCTTATGATGAAACTCTAACCCTCAATGTGGTGGTATTTGGATATGGGCCTTTTGAAGGTAATTACACTTAGATGAGGTTATAAGAGTTGGGCCCTCATGATGGAATTAGTGCCCTTATAAGAAGAGATACCAGAGATCTTGCTCTCTTTCTCCCCATCATATGAAGACACTACCCCACCCCAAGACAACATCTGCCTAAAAGCCAACAAGAGATCTTTACCAGAAACCAACCGCACTGACACCTTGATCATGAACTTCCAAACTCCAAGACTTGAGAAAATAAATTTCTGTGGTTTAAGCCACCTAGTCTATGATATTTTGTTATGGCAACCTGATCTAATGTCTGAGTGAGATGTACACCAGATCTCTTTGTATAATTAATTATGGCCTCATGTGAACCCATAAGTAACTCAAAATAATAAACACTTTAATTAAAAAGAGTACATTCTTACATAAATATTTGAAAATTAATATAGTTTTGCAACTGTCTTTGAAATGTCCTAGTATGGTATAATATAATACCTCCCATTCATGTTGGTACTTCACATTTTTATAGGTGGTTTCTTGCGTTGTCCCTCATCAGAACTTGGCTACATGTTAGGCAGCCACCATCATTCTTCTAGAGATGAGAAAACTCAACCTGCTAGAGGTAAGTTAACAAACAAGGGAGTGAGGCTTTGACATCTCTGTAGGATCTTTTTCATTTCAACAAACCTATTCTAGGAGTAACAAGTTTGCCTACCCATCAGAAAGAATGAATTGCTTTATATACCTAAAGATAATGTTGAGAAGTTGCGGAGAAGTTGTAAATCCGTGGACTTCATGAGCATGTAAGGGTTAACTTCCATTTTGCTATCCTAGCTCCAGCCTTCCAGATGAGGCCTTCCTGTGCACACCCTCTGAATGCAGAATGTGTAGAAAAAACTATCTCCACAGAATACGTTCAAGTATAAATATGTAAGGAATGTACAGGGGAAAGTAGTGATTCTCTGTTTGCTTTTCATTAAAAATGAATTCCTGATATTCAACATCTCAAGCAGAAAATCAAGGCCAGCTCCTAAAATCCAACTGTCTTGCTTTTGTGGGCCCCTGCCAGGTTCCTAGCAAACATTAAACAATGCAAAACTAACAGAGCTGAGCTTTGGTGTTCTCTGGCTTCAGCTGCACCCCCTGCATTGGGAGTAGAATGGCAGGCTCTGTCTTCCAGTCAGAGCCCAAGGCTTTATTTTGCATTCGAGAATTCAGAACAGAAAGAAACTCCGGGGTAGTTGTTATTTTGTAAAAACACCAGTAAGTTGAATTTACTGAAACAAGAGCCCACTTGAATTTAGACATCAGCGTGTGTGTAACTAGCCCAGGCTTTTGCCTCACTGTTATTACTTTAATTTCCTTTTTCAGGATGTAAACTACCAAGGTGCTTTGACAAGAGACTTGTTAAATGTAGAAAGGAACTAAGTTATGCACTGTGGTGAGTACAAACACAAGTTACCTTTCAGTTAGTTTGATGGCTCCCTTGGATCTTTCTTATAATCAGAAGACCAAATAATCAGATGATCCCCAACATTAACCAGAGCCACAACTTTACCTGATGGAGGTGCCACAAGCCACAGACAGCATATCATCAAATTCCTAGCACATCATTAACACCATAGTTAATATAGTCTTTGTCCAAGTCTTCTATTAAGACTTTTGAATATAATTTCATCAAACCACACTTGAGAAGGTCACTTAGCTAGACAAGAGTGCCTATTTAGAGCATTTGTATCATTGGGACTTGGTACTTTCTTAGTTTATAATAACGATAGCTACTATTTATTAAATTCCATCTATACGGAATGGAGGCATGGAGTTGATGTGGTATGTGTATTATCCCATTTAATCGTCAAAAGAATTGAAGAGGTGGATTGGATTAGCATCATATCATAGGTGAGGGAACAGGGTGGATAAGGGACCCATGCCGAGATTGCAGTTGCACACAAGTCTGGCTCTTAAAATCCACACTCTTTCATCCATTCACCATGGTCGAAAGTCACTAAAACTCTTTAAGAACTAAATTCTTGAGGGAACTAGAGAATATTCTGTTGGAACAGAATGTCCGAATATCAAATTCTGATTATTAGTCTTTGCAGGTTTTAAAATTTCAAAAGCTGCTCTGATACACTCCATGTCTAGCAAATAAAAGGAATTTAAGTAATTTTAGACAGTTTATGTTACCTTTATTGGTTGGTAGCACTTTATTTCTCCTTTTTAAGTATAGTCCTGATCAATTGGCTGGTCAATACTAGTGTCTTCAGAAACCTAGCATGTTCTAGTGTCAGGATCCAAGAGACTTGGGCTCCAATCTTGTTTTCACACTATTTTTACAATTATGACACTGGACAATTCAGTTCAACAATGTGTTATGCAGTTTTATGAATTAAAGGGACATCATGTCTGAATATTTTTTACTTAGGAATTTTTTCCAATGCAAGTAACAAAATACATGAATAACAGTAACTAAAAGCATAAGAATGGAAGTCTGAAGGTGGGAGGCCTAAGGCTACATCAGGAATTCAGATATCTTAACAAGAATCTATGTTTAAAAAAAAAAGAATCTATACTTTAATATCATTTTACTCTTACTACTTGTGTGTGTTTCATCCTCGTGCTTCTTGTCTTATGGTTGCAAAATGGCTGCAACTCATCTAGACATCACATGCATAATCAATGGAGAAAGAATGAGGCAGGAGCAGGACCAATACACTCTTCTTTGCACCTATTCTTTTCATCAATAAGCAAGCTATGGTTCTCAGAAATCTCATAACACACTTCCCTTTATAGCTTCATTATCTAAAACTAGGTCCCCTCAATACCCACACAACAAAGAGCCTAACAAAGTAAGTGTCTGCTTTTCAACCTCAACATATGAGTCACTATAAAAATTTTGAGTCAGACTATGTTATACTCTATTATTTCACTTCTAAGAAACATGGTCAATAGCATCCTTTCTGATTCACCTGTTAAAGTTTCAACTTGATTGGCTAATCGGTGTTGCTGGGAGGGCTTCATTTGTTTCTGTCCACATGGATTTTACATTTCTTGATTTTTGTGTACATCAGAACTTTTGTAATTATCCATGTATTAGAAGGCAACAAGAGAAGGTGCAGAGTGACTTTTGAGAGTAATCACCGTTGTCTTCTATAGTCTTGACCTCAAAGGATTTGTTTCATCAAAGTAAACTTCTTTGCCTTGTCCTTCTCCATCCTAAATAATTTGTAACCAGTATTTTAGATATTATGTGTTACCAAATCATCTTTTTATATGTAATGTCTCATATATGTGAAGTACAAAAAAATGAAAAGTGAATGCCATAGGAGTTTGAACAATGAAATATTTCAATGCAGAAAAATATGTACCTGAGATTTAATGTTTGGCACATTTTTTTGTGTCATTTGAAGTCACCTTTTAAATTTGTGTTTTCTTCCTGTTTCAATGGCTAGTAAACTAGACATGAGCTATGAGTAAATAATGTTGGCACATCTGGATGAAAAGGAAAGGAAATCAATTATCTGGATGTTTTGTCTACATAACAGCAAAACATGTAGCACTGTGTAGACAAAATGTCCATATGATTGAATATTTTTCTTTTCATCCAGACATTTTGTGCACAAAAAGCACTGCCAAGTTAGGGACCTATAAGCAAAAAAGGGACATAGCAAAGCTTGCCTGATTCATAGAATGTGAGAACTGTTCCTAAATTTGATATGGGAAAGAAAGACAATGAGATATTGTATCAAATTAATTTCCAAAACTTCTAAGTCATATTGAAAGAACCTTCTTACTATAGGTTCAGAGTGATCATAAGAAATGGTAGTTCTGTTAGAAGACACTTAATTGAAAACATTCAAATCACTTTTTATTTGACACTGTATTTATTTTATAGATGAAGCAATGCATTCACAGAAAAGAACCGTGATTACTAAAACACTCCTTTATCTCCTCAAGAACAAATGTAGAAACTAATTCTAGTTGTCTAATCATAAACAACTTATTAGCCAAGACTCAAATACTAATTCAAAAATGATTTACCTTTGTTGAGCCAGAGGAGGTTATCATTTAATTTATTCCACATTAATTCCATTTAGTAGCTTTCACTATTCATATTGTATAAGTAGGAAATTGGGTCTTAAAGATGAAGGAAAATCTCCCAAGTCTTACAGCTTGGTTATTTACACAAATAAAATAATGATTCAACATGTTTTATTTTGTGTAAAGGAAAGAAGTGAAGGTCTCGGAACACCAGGTTTCCAAAGCATGGGTATCATGATTCTTAAAAAGCTGAGAAGTACAGCTTAATGCACTATATCTTGCTATTTTATTCCATTGGTTTTCATCACTACTTTCTCATGTTCTGAATCCAATATGCCTGAGAACTAAACTTGATGAATATATCAATATTTGACAAGAATCTTTATTTTATCCCTGTAGGAACTAATCAGGCAATATCCTTAAATACCATCTGAAAGGCATCACTGAGATAAAAAATTAATTTTATGACTCACTATCCATCCCCCTTCCTTCTTAACCAAACAGTTCCAAATTTAATACATAGAGGACACTAGGGGAATGGTCTGTGTTCAAAGTCAGCCTTAAGTAGTCTCTTCTCATTTTGTGGGGAGTGGATGGGATAATAAGTGAGAGCTACAAGAACTTTGTTTTGAATCAAAATTAATGTGATCAGGACTCAGTGCCCTTGAATTTTCCAGGTTAAAAAATTGCCATTCATTCTTCAGTCAGGGAATGAGTATGAGGAGAAAAACAGTAGGGTACTCAGCTAGAGCCACCATAATGTGCTATTCAAAGCCAAGACCATCATCCTTGTGATAACCCCAGAGTTCTGCAGCCTCATGTTAAAAAGAGAATCCTTCTGACTTAGACTGTAGTATGAGGGCTGGAGCAAATCTCTTCCCTACAGCAACAACTCACGTGGAGTTCAGCCTAGGAGCTTTGGGCTGAACCCCACTGTGCAGCACGTTCTTAACTCCATGCTATTAAAATTAGATATTCTTTCATTAACACAGTTAGTTGTAGAGCAGTATTGGTTCTGGAACTAGATAGTGGTAAGGGTTTCACAACTTTGAGAAGATACTAAAAAATACTTTTAAAAAATCACTTTAAAGGATGAATTTTATGGTATCTGAGCTACGTCTCAATTTAAAGCAAACCGCATTGGACTAATTCAAATAGCTTCTCGGATATCAAATAGATCTTACAAAGCGATATTTTGGTGATTTAAGTGTAAATGAAACAGAAACATATGGAGTAAATTTCTGAAAAATTGCACATGATTTCAGAAATTAAGAGGGAAATGTTCTTGGCAAAAGCTAGTTGAGTTTTATCTAATCCAAAATATTTGAAAAATAAATTGAGACATTTCATAAACTGAAATACAGCTGGGTTTTCCATCCATTATGGATTTGTTCTGTATAGGCCTTCACAGTGAATGGCAGAGGCAGAGAACCAACGTACAGAACTTTGAATGCTTAGGATATCATAGAGCAGAAAACAAGGTCATACTGTGAATAAGTTGCTGTAGTATATTAAACACTATTTTCAAGGAAATGTTCTTTACTGAAACAGTTAAAGGAGAAAACCTATTATAACAGACTCTAAGCTAAGTTTAAGAGCAGAGAATAACCGAAATCTCTGAGACTATTCATTCCTCAGAGTCCATCTCGTCTCCATTATATGTTAACAATCTCTGGGCATTTATGCTGTTACTGAAAATGCAGTCTTCATAAGACTTTTTTGAAATGCAGTCATAAAAAGATAGATATTTGCATATGTATCAAATTATGAATTGGGGTTATCAAGCCAAAGCTAGAAATCATTTCTAACCCATACGTTTATTTTCTCCTTTCTCTTAAGTTCTAGATCAGAAAACCCTAAATGGCAACTATGTGTGCCCTTTCCAGAGTTAATTTCCACTGTCCAATGAGTCCTTTACATCCACAAAGATGTGAAGAAACACTCTTGATGGAATGTAATTTTAACTTCCCTCACTTCTGCTCTAGTGTCAGTTCCTCTAAGAAACCTTGACCAATAGGAGAGACCGAATAAACAGGCTTAGAATCGGTTGATTGGAATGATTTCAGCAAACTGCAGGCCATAAGAGACATCCTTAGTTACCTGGTGCTTGGCTTTAGGATGATGAAGGCAGAGGAATGAGGGCCCTGAATAAGCCGTCCTATCACAGCCAGATGAAGGAGTTAGTTGCTTACTGGCTAAGGATTGCTTATTTCGATATGAAAGATACGCTTACAGGGGAGCCCTTTACTGTCCCTTACCGCCTTATTTATTCCCACCATCTCTCACTCCTTATCCATAGATCTTCGTTGGCTTTACTTCCTAACATATCATAGCATGATGTTATATATTACATACCTTATTTATTCCCACCATCTCTCACTCCCTATCCACAGATCTTCGTTGGCTTTACTTCCTAACATATCATAGCATGATGTTATATATCACATATCTCTTCCTGTTTACTGTCTATCTTTCCTACTGAAATGTCAATATGTGAAGGCAGGCATTTGGCTTGGTTCACTGCTGTCCTCACATCTGAGGACAAGTTATCAGAAGATACAGAAAAGCCAGAGTTTGAATTACTGATTAAATGACATTAGCCCCAGGTTCATAGGAGGAAATATTGAAGAAACATATTCCATGTCACAAGGATCTATTTCTAAATAATCGAGTTTGGGCTTACAAAGGGGAACCATCATATATGGCTATTGGACCCAGTTTATATGCTTCCCCAGATCTTCTCAGACGGAGCTGTTCTAAGGGCTACGGAAACTTGATTTGTGGTCCTTATGGAACTGGCAATACTTCATGTGTCTCCCATCATGCTGTTCCACCTCTTAATGCCATTCATTTTAATACTGTTTACCAGAGGCAGGAACATTCACAGTGAAAAATGTAGAAGCTCCAGCACATAGGTCCTACCCAGTGGGACTTGTTGAGACAGGCTTCCTCACAACTGCATACATGGGCTGATACTGAACAATTAAATACGAGGAATGTGGATAGATTCATTGATAAATCTTTTCTTCCCTCCAACAGGATCCTCTGAGAGATGACTTTCATATTGTCTTAATGGAAACATTCCATATGTCCACATAACCATGGTGCTTGTGATGCTGTGGACTGCTTAAAGCACACAAACTTGAGTTTGTTTTCCTCATTTCCTGACTTTCCTTTTCCTCCCATTCCTGCTTCACAAGGTCAGAATGTAAACTTATCTTAAAACTAATTCTAGGCATCTGTAGCCATAGAAATCATAGATGAGATTTTGAAGTTCCATTTCCCACCTATATGGAGGTGATACAGATGTGAAGTATGGAAGTAACAATCACTAAAGTTTTTGTCTATTGATAACTGGGGTATCATACAGATTGGGAGACATTAGGTAGACAAGTGACTGCTATTCTTGATTGGTATTGGGAATACGATGATAATAAAGATTGTGGGGAGGGGTTGCTTCTTTTGTTAGCAGTGGAAGACTGGAAAGAAAGAAAATGATAGGCCTAGCAAATTATGAGAGCAACCTAAATAAATCACACTTTGAAAGCCTGAGGAGGTCCTCTATAGCAGCTTTAAAGGGAATGTTGACTTGTTTGGGGGACAGGAAAGATTGTACTGAGAATTGTCACCACTATCTGATTATCTTGATGGCAGAGTTACAAAGAAGATAAAATGCACAACACAATGAACTGTAATGAAGTTCATATCTGGTAGGGAAAGAATAGCACAGGTGACTTTAATTGACAAATCTGGTACTTTGGGTTTCCCAATTCCCCAGACTTCTATTTGCCATCAAAAGAAGTCCCTTGCCCATATACCAGAAGAGAAAGCTCTTGCCTGGAGATTGTGCAAAGGCACCTGAAACAGATGTCTCTCAATATGTCTCATCTTTTTTCCTCCTATTTGGTCCCTGCTACCACCTCATTGTAACCAAGCTGGATGGTAGCACTTAATCCTTTGAGGCAAAGTAGATGCACTTATTATCACAGAGAGCAAGGCTGGAACAAGAGTGGGAATCAGTGTCTGATCCACAGGAATCTGTGGCAATTGTGTCTGGAGAGGACAGAGAGATGTTTATATGACTACCACATTGCTTGATATGTATAATCAAAAATTCTCATCCTCCAATGAGCTGAAGGATGATGTGAGCAGCTGTAATGGAAATCCAAGTTTCCTCAGCCTGTGTCCAGATCTAAGCTAATTCACAGATGTTGAGCCACAAGATTAAAAGAGAGGCTTGGTAGGTAGAGTAAGTAGACAGGATAGATGTTCTCCCAATCCTTCCCCAAAGGAGCTCATGGTAACCATGAATTGAGCAAAGAGAATACCCAAATGCTGTAATACGCAGAGTCTGAGCTACGCTGATTTCACTGGACTGAAAAAAGCTTCCTGGTCTTCTGGTTTAGATGAACACTTTCAAGAGATTTGGGGAGAAGGCCTAGATGAAGAAAGCGTTCAAGAATGTGGGTAGGGATAGGACTGGATACACAGAATAGCTTTTGAAACCAAGAGGATAGGGTAGGTGAAGACATTAATTTTACATGTTTAGAGAAGTTGGCACAGGAAAAAGTAGACAGCAAGACAGAAACTGGGAGAGGAAAGAATTTCAAATAGGAAATAGCTTGTCAATAAGCATTCTGTAGCTAGGTCTCCTTTGTTCTGAGGATTAACTCTTAAGTTTTTATTTCCACATGTAGAGAAATAGAAGACAAGTTCTACCCATGTTGTTTATGAGGGAAAATTGCCCTTGTTTTATTTTATTTTTTTCTTTCTTTTTTAATTTGGTTACAAAGGAGAGACAAGGAAATCTTCTTGGAATGGAGGTGGGACAACGCAAGACTGGGTAAAGCTTTGGCTTGTGGGAGCATGGTGACAATGGAAAGACAGATTGGTATGGTTCTGTTCTAGCAGGATGGTCTTCGGCAATTGGATTAAATTGTAGGAGGCCCAGGGAGTAATTAAACAGAAAAGAGATTTTGGAGACTGTTTTAGCCTGGGTTCTCTAGAAAATGAGCCTAGAGCAAAGTCTACATGCTAACATTTTATTGAATTTTGCAATCCTATGCATGAGTGAGAGGAAAAGGGAACAATTCATGGCAAAAGAGAGAAGGAAAAATGTAATTATGAGATTGTACATACATTACATAGGTGACCACATTTTGCCAAGAAAACATAATTATTTGCTTGGTCAAATAATAGATTTTAAAATTATTAAAAAAATAAGTGAATTTATCAAAGTTAACATGCAAATTAATGTACACATATTAACAACAAATAATTTAAAAAGTTAATTAACTGAGGAAAAAGAAAACATGGCTTGTGTCTATGATGTGGTTAGAGTAATCCACATCTTACCTAAAAACAGAGTCTATAATGTACATTTTTTATAATCATCTTCGACTTTTCAGTTATATAGAGATCTCCTTAATAAAATTTTCAAGAAATGTCCCTAAAAAAGATTGTTATGGTAAAGAATCTGATGTGACCATTTGTAGCACCTTTGAAAATTATCTCCTGATCTCTCCTGATGTTTGGTAACTTCGTTTTTTAAGAAAAGAGTGTACAAGGCATCCCTGAGGTTGCCAAACATACCTACGCAGGTAAAATGGACAATGATAGCAAAATGCACCTTTCCTTACAAAATATTGATAACAACATTTTACAAAATATTTACAACATATTTCTCTACGTGTTGATATATAAATATAAACAATGTGAAAATTATAAAACATAATGTAATATAAAATATAACATGAATTTTTTCATTTTTCCTGTGTATGGTAACCATCCTTGGGACACCCTGGATTTCCTATGTGATGCTATAAAAAAACCCATTGCTATTAAAAAGTGGCCTCTGGGTTCTTGGTGAGGCGTGCCTCCAGTATCCCTGCTCATCCTCATTATACAAGCCAAATAGTGTCCTTCTTTTCTGAGTTCTCCCCAACATAGCACCCCAGTTTTATTTGACTCTTTTCCACCTGGATCTGTTACTCCTCCATGGCGCCTTAAGACTTCACAGAATTTTATTCACCACAACACATACCTGCTAACATGTGTACCAATAAGAGATTGTGATGGTGACACAAATACAGACACATATTTAAGTAATTGATACAAATTACTTATGGTTAAACAATACCCTAAGCTACTATTGATAAACATGTCCCTGAGTTTGTTTTACAAGTAGTCACCAGCTGGCTCGGCGTCTGTGGCTCAACGGGCTAAGGCGCCAGCCACGTACACCTGAGCTGGTGGGTTCAAGTCCAGCCCGGGCCCGCCAAACAACAATGACAGCTGCAACCAAAGAAAATGGCCGGGCGTTGTGGCGGGCGCCTATAGTCTCAGCTACTTGGGAGGCAGAGGCAAGAGACTCGCTTGAGCCCAGGAATTAGAGGTTGCTGTGAGCTATGATGCCACAGCTCTCTATCCAGGGTGACAGCTTGAGGCTCTGCCTCAAAAAAAAAAAAAAGAAGTAGTCACCAGCACTAACTAGCTTCACTTCTTGCTTATTATCAAGAAACTGGAATTGATTTGCTTGGTACATTTAAACACTTATCAAAAGGGTCCTCTTTAAACAGCTGGTAAATGGCACACTCTTATATATATTTTCAGTTTACCAAACTTTTTTTTTAATAATTTTATTGAATCATAATTATGTACATTGGTGCAATCACAGGGCATGATTCATATACATTCAGAAATATTTTGATCGTACTGTTACAGATATCCTTCATGGCACCAAACTTTTTCTACAGCCTAACCTGAGAGACATATAATGTTTTTTCTAACCAAAATGCTGTAATATTTTCAGAGCAGTCTT
>CAUYON010185560.1:0-19523 GCA_963573935.1 Arctocebus calabarensis
TGATCAAGGAAATGCCATGAAGGATATCTGTAACAGTATGATCAAAATATTTCTGAATGTATATGAATCGTGCCCTGTGATTGCACCAATGTACATAATTATGATTCAATAAAATTATTAAAAAAAAAAAAAAAGAAACAATGAAAGACTTTCAGAAGTGAGCTCATGAGGTTTACACGAGGCTTTCCCCTTATTCGCCTGCTTACACAACTTTCCTACCAGAACTGTCGTCTTGACCTCCTTCCCACAGATTTGCTTCAGAAAAGCTGACCTCCATCCCAAGTCAGGGCTTCAAGTCATGTCCCAAATATCAGCATACATAGGAAAAATTAACAAACTCATATTTAATGTTCTATTATATTTTATATATTTTTATATTTATATACCAACAAGTAGAAAAACACTTTGTAAAATTTTGTAAAGAATATCTTGTAAGTAAGGTACGTTTACCTATAATTTCACATTTTCCCTATGTACGTATCTATGGAGACCTTTGGAACACCCTGCATTTTGGTAGGCATAATTCCAAGATGGCCCCCAAGATTCCTAGTCCCTGGCATACACAGCTTGTATTACCCCCTTTAGTTGAGTGTAGGTAGAACCTGTGCATATGATGGGGTAGTTGCTCTTGGCTGGGTTGTATTGCAAGGCCAATTGGTAGTGGGATGGATAGTTATGACTACGACTATGTTATGGAAAGGGTCGGAGGTCAGGTACAGTCTTGCTGTCCTGGAAGAAAGCAGACATCTGTATTGTATCTCTGGGGATCCCACAGCAAGAAACTGAAGTAGCTTCTACAAGCTGGGAGTAGTCCCTGGCTAACACCAGCAAGAAAATGAGCAGCTCATGACTCTACTCACAAGGGAGCGAATTCTGCCAACAAACTGCATCAATTTTAAAGAGGCCCCTGGGTTCCAATGCAGCCATTACCCTAATTGCAGCCCTGAGAGACCCTGAGCCCAAACCCAGCATCCTCCGACTCCTGACGCAGGAAACCTGCAAGAAAATAGATGCAGATTGTTTAAAGAAGTTAAGTTGTGGTGACTTGATTTGCAGCAATAAAAAATTAATATACTCTGTGCCTATCTATATATTACATCTGCATATATTTATACATAAGAATAACAGATGTCAGCAAGTTTGAGGTCAAGAGATAATTGGAGTATAATTGTGACAAATGATAATAAAAACAAGTGTTTGGAGGACAAAAGAGAAAACCTGAAGCACACCACTGGGTTCCTAAGCAATAATCCTTAGCCCTTCATTCTCACTAACAAAGCCCTGAATTTTTTTAAAAAAATGAATATCTGTCAGGGGAGGAAGCAGCGGCCTCAGTGGACCCTGCCTGATCTGAGCTGATCATGGCAGCCCCATTACGCTTGGTGTGGGCATGGGATAAAGCTTGAACAGTGAGATGTGAGAGCAAGTGGCTGTGAAAAATTTTCATCACTGTTAAAATGTCACACACAGAGGAAACACTCCTATTCCCCTAGATGACCTGGGTGTGGTGGCTGCAGGTGCATTTGGATCTGGGTTTAATAAAGAGAGTTAGCATAAGAAAACTATCCAAAATGCTGAACACGGCAGAAGAGAAAAAAGAAAAGTTTTAAGCTATGACCTTGATGATGTCATCACCCCCTTAATTAAAAAAACATGAAGTCACCCTGCCAGAAGACCTTTTGTTGTTCGAGTTAATAAATAATAGATTAAGCCATTTTAGCTGTATTTTCTGTTATTTGCTGCCGAAGGCATTCTAATTTAGGCTTTTTTTTTTTTTTCAGAATTGTGCACTATGTATGTGGAGAAGGGGCACATACTGGTTAGTGCTTATTATCAAGAGGTCAAAATAAATTGTCAAAATTCTCCCCTCTTGACACATTTTTTAGACACATCCTCAACAATATGAAACTGGTCTCTGGCTAAGAGACTGTAACATTCAATCTGTACAGTAGGCAAGTCTGTGCTTGACTCTCTTATACACATTTTCTTATTCCCAGCAAGTGCCTTTTGGGGTTGACATACGTGAACTCACACGGTATCAACTGGAATCTGTGGTTGATTAAGAAAATGCCCTTCTCTCATGAATCCTTCCTTTTCTCTCATTAATTGAAATTTGATTCTCTCCTAGAGACAGGGCCTCCCCTTCAGCCCTCTCGAGTGGGGCAGGCCATCTCTCCCTCTGCTCCTGCCAAAAACACTAGCTGTGGAGTAGGGAGTGGTCTATCTTGATGTCATTGATGCTTCCAGCTCATTCTCCTGCTTAAAACCCATGAGATCACATTACTCTGTCTCTTGTTTGCTACCAACACCCGGTTCATTCTCCTCATTTCTCTTCTTGTCTCTTCTTCTCACTTCCCATGGTTCACCATTACCCCAAAACTGCCCTTGTCACAACTCTTGGCCCTTTTAGTATGCATACAAGTAACCCTTCTCAAAGCCCAGCTCTCAGTCTCTAGCGCCTCTCACTCAACTCATCTTTCACATTATCTCAGTGACTCGGTGACTTTCTCTTATGGATCCTCCTCAGACTGTGCCATCATTGAAAATCACAAGTTCCCCCCAACCTGAGTTCAGGAGTCCCCTCTCTGAGCTCCACCTCTTTCCAGACCACTCCCTTCAGCACTCTAATACCAGCAACCCTTCCTCCCACTGGGACTTTGATCCATCGCCCCCATCACTTTTCACTCTGTCTCACATTCCTGACCCCCGCCTCCTCTCCCCATAGCTGGATGTAAGTCACTCCCTAGCATAGATGCTCCATCAACTCGCCCCTTACTGTCTTTGCTGGGCTCATTAGACAAAACCCACCAACTTAATGAAATCAATCATCACCTTCTGTACCTGTATAACAAAGAAACAAAGCAAAACACAATCACACTGTCTGGTGCCATTTTGAATCAATGACCATAAGCCCTAATAATAACAAGAATATTCAGCAAAATATAATACTATGTGATACTATAGTACTTAGTATTATGATATAACTAACCAGTCCATGTACTCTCTTACTGGGATGGATGATTTTTCATACTTCTTTTTCCTCCTCAAACTTCCAATATTTCCTCTTTCATCCATGTATACAACTGATGACTTTTCTTCCTACAAGGCTGAAAAAATGTAAGCAGCAAGTAATTTACTAAACAATTCCCCCATTAAGAACAAATGGCAAAATCTGGAAAAAGTATGCTTGAAAGTTTATTAAAAGCTCAGCATTTGTTCCCCAAAGCCACTTCAGAAAAATAGGGACAAGCACTCTGAGAAAGAAAGAGAAGTTTATTAATTTCCCAGCAACTAAGGAGGCTGGCAGAGTCCTGTCAAAAATATACCAGCATCCTCCCTCTGAACCAAAGCACAGAACTGTTAAAGATTCTGCTTAATCCCATAATCCCTTTTGGGCTAACACAATTTTGTGTCCTCTGCCCAGACTCATCCCATCTTTCACTCAGACAATCTTGTGACCTCCATTTGGCGGATTCCCTTGAGCCATCTCCTGTAGCACAAGGAAGAAAGACATTCCCCTGCCTCTCTGACCACTGGCCTGAGCCAGGGATGTGGGTTTTAGCTCTCAAAAGAAAAGAAAAGAAGGAAGGGTGTTTTAAAGATATCAAATACATTTTAACCCTTTTTCTCTTTACAAAAACTTTCTTGAAGGCAAGATGGAATTAGTAAGGGAGTAGAGAATTGAGGTATATGAATCAGGAAAAGGAGAAACTCCAGAAAACTGAGACTGACATTTATCCTGAGGACATCAGCCAACTCAGAAAGAGGCATGTGAGATGCCCAGGGGCCAGAGGGCATGCTGGGCAGACTGGTCGGAGGAGCCAAGAAGGAAGGACCCTGGAAAACTACATACAATTTGGGGGGTATAATAAACACCTGCTACACAACAAGAGTAAAACAAACCCAGAAATAGATGCGGTTTGAACTACTTTAGTCCCTGAAATTGGATTGAATGTCCCAGATTGCCTAGTGCCCCTAGCTACCTTCCAAAAACAGACATAAGTCCTTCCTGAAATATATACCATCCCCAAAACTTTATGGAAATTCTTTTACATAGAATATCCAGCATGTAATCAAAAACCACATAGAAAAGGAAGTAAAGCCACACGAATTAAAAAAAAAAAAAACAGCAGAGAATAAAATAGATACACTAAGAACCCACAAAATTGCATGATCAGGCATGAGATATTCAATAACTGTTTAATATACCTAAAATAATAAAATATATGGTTGAGAATTTCAACAGAACACAAAAGTACAATCCCCCCCCCCACACACACACACACACACATACACACGTTTTTCTGATGCAGCTTCGGGGAACAAGTGCTGAGCTTTTGATAACACTTCCAGACTGCATGGTCCTTAATGAGGGAATTGTTTAGTTCAATTTCACTTGAAAATATATAATGTGCAAAATAAAAAATTATTGGATAAGTTTAGTAGCAATTTAAACCAAGTTATAAGAAATGCCATTTAACTAGAAGGCAAGCAGAAGAAAATACCCTGACAGGTAGGAAATATCTATAGGAAAAACAGAGAATAGTGGGGGAAATAAGAGACAGGGAGTGTTTAAAATGCATGCAATTGGCTTATCCAGAAGGAAAGCAAAATAGGCCTGTAGTCAATATTTAAAAAGAAAGAAGTTGAGAACTTTCCAGCACTGATGAACAAAGCAAGGATTCAAGAAGCACTCTGAGCCACGCGCAGGATAAAAAGTTTTTAAAAAATAGACACAGCATTTTAAAATGTTGAAAACCAAAAACAGAGAAAATTTCACAACCATATAGGGGCAAAAAGAGACATACCTGAGAGGACTGGTTTAGACTGCAAGAGATTTTTCCACAAAAATGACAGAAGACAGAAAACCCAGGATCAATATCGTCAAAGCACAGAAAGAAACTAATTGTCAGTGCAGAAGGATATACTCACAGATTAGGTGTTTTGTTTTGTTTTGTTTAAGTG
The DNA here is from genome assembly GCA_963573935.1 of Arctocebus calabarensis. Classification (NCBI taxonomy): domain Eukaryota; kingdom Metazoa; phylum Chordata; class Mammalia; order Primates; family Lorisidae; genus Arctocebus; species Arctocebus calabarensis. The sequence continues at coordinate 4,966 of CAUYON010185560.1, forward strand.
AAAATACAACAAAGGTATTTTCTGACAAAGAAAAGCTTTAAAAACTTACTTCTAGCAGACTGGCACTGAAGGAAATGCTAAAAGGCATTGTTTAGGTAGCAGGGAAATGAAATAAGAAGAGAGCTTAGAGATTCATGCAGGAACTATAAGCAATAAACACTAGAGACATGTAGAAACATTTGAATGAAATTTTCTTCCAAACAGAGAGTACAGTGGTTGTTATCAAGTGTATGTGTATGTATATGTTTGTGTATATTTTTTAAGAATCATATGCATATGTAAAAAGACAAAAATAACAAAGTAACAAAAATACCCTATGAGGCAGAAGGAGAATAAATAGTCTTAGAGTGTTTTAAGGTTTGTGTACATTGTCTGGGAAGAGGATAAAAATACCAAGCCCTCTTATATGCCGGGGATGCGTTATGTAATTTCTAGGAAAACCACTAAAAGAAGAGTAAATGTCTAAAAAATTTCCAAGCTAATAAGGATCAAAATAATAAAAATAATAATCCAAAGAAATGCAGAAGGGAGAGAAAGAGTGACCATAATAGTACTTGAAGTAAAGAGAAAGGATAACAGTGAATTAATACTCCAGGGTACACATTACTGACTAAATAATCTTAGTTTTTTAGAAAATATATTGTTCAGACCCAGTTGTATGCTACCAATAAAGGAAACATTTATACAATAATATATAGATATAGGAAGATTAGAAAAAATATTTCCCAGTGTGTTAACAGGTTTGTCTATTTCCCTGTGTAGTTCTACTCATTTTTACTTTAAGTAAGTTGAGGTCATATCAGAGGTGCTCATATATTTGCCTAATAGAATTAGTACTACTACACCAGCTTTCTAACTTACATCAAACTAAAACATTATGGTGCATGCGGTGGCCCACACATGTAATTCTAGTACTCTGAGAAGGGCTAAGGCAGGTAGGCTGCTGGAGCTCAGGAATTTGAGACCAATTTAAGCAAGAGAGAGACCCTATCTCTACTGAAAGTAGAAAAAACAAACAAGTTGGGCGGTGTGGCGGGCAACTGTAGTCCCACCTGCTTAGAGGCTGAGGCAAAAGACGCTCTTGAACCCAGCAGTGTGAGATTACTGTGAACTATGACACCATGGCAATCTACCCAGGGAAACAGGGTAGGTGAGACTATGTTCCCCCCCAAAAAAAAATTAGAAGATTTTAAGTGCTTTACGAACAACTTGACCTAAAAGACGTGTATAATACTGCAACCAACAACTGCAGAATATTTTGTTTTTAAAAAATTTTACTTTTGACTAAATTTAGATTTATAGAAAAATTGCAAAAAACAGAACAGAGTCCCTATAAAACCCTCACTTGGCATCCCTGTAGTTACCATTTTGCATCATCACAGTAAATTGGTACAATACTACTACCTACAGTTTAGACTGCTGGGGTGAAACTTATTCATGTGGTTAACATGGGATCTCTGAGGCATCTTCACCATAAACTTTCTGTTTTTCTATTCTCAAATTCCATCTTTTGGAATTAGGAAGTTAATAAGTCCTGACCACAATCAAAGTGAGAATAACTAGGCTCTGTTTATCTAAATCATTACAGATTCATAAACATTTATCGTATTTTAGGGTTTGTAATCCAATATGACAGTTACTTATTTGTTATTCAAATTGTTCCAGCTGGCCATGGGGAACTCAGACAGGCTCCTGTATACTTTTGACATGCCCCTATCATTCTGGTTTGTTTAGTTTTGTTTTTTAGCAAGTCCTTACTTTCTGCCACAGAGGAAGCTTCAAGCTGCTTTTTGTTTTGCCTGCCTTGGTCCTAGAATCCACTATTTCACCCAGGAGTACAGGTTCCTTTCATTGAAAAATGGCATTTAAAAACAAAGATCTGGGTGCTGGCATTCATGGCTACTTGGGTGTCACTGTTTCGAGGTCTTTTCAACAAAGAGAGCCAGAAAAAATATTATGCATCCTGCTCCATGGACTGGCAGACCTCAGAGTAGTGCGGGTTTAGTGCAAGACCACCGCAATGAAGCAAGCCCTGCAATAAGGTGAGGCACTCAAACTTTCTTGTTCCCCAGTGCATTAAAAAGTTGTGTTTACATTGTACTATGGTATATTAAGTGTATAATAGCATTATATTTAAAAGAAAAATGTACATACCTTGATCTAAAAATACTTTACAGCTAAAAAATGCTAATAATTATTGGAGATTTCAGAGAATCAATCCTATAGTCGGTGCTGACTGATCAGGGTAGTATGGCTGAAATTTGGGGTGGCTGTGTCAATTTCTTAGAAGAAAACAATGAAGTTTGCTACCTTGATTAACTCTTTCTTAAATGAAATATTTCTCTGTAGCATACAATGAATGATATTTGACCCACAGGAGAACTTTCAAGATTAAAGTCAGTCCTCTCAAACGCTGTTGCTGCTTTATCCGCTAAATTTATCCGCTAAATTTATGTAGTATTCTAAATCCTTTGTTCTCACTTTAACATCATTCACAGCATCTTCAGCAGGAATAGCTTCCACCTCAGGAAACCAATTTCTTTATTCATTCATAAGAAGTTACTTCTCATCTGTTCAGGTTTTATCATGGGATTACAGTGATTCAGTTCCATCTTCAGGCAGTATTATCCATGAGGTTTGGAATCAACTTCCAAACTCCTGTTAATATAGGTATTCAGACATTCTTCCTTGAATTACAAATGTTCTTAATGGCATCTAGCATACTGAATTCTTTCCAGAGGTTTCCCATTGACTCTTCCCAGATCCACCAGAGAAATCATTCCCTATGGCAGCTCTTGCCTTATGAAATGTACTTCTTAAAGAACAAGACTCGAAAGTCAGAATGACTTTTAGATTCATGGGCTGCAGAATGGATGTCGTGTTACCATGCATGAAAACAACAGTAATCTCCATGTACATCTCTGTCAGAACTCTTAGGTGATTAAACACATTGTCAATATTTTAAAAAGAATCTTTTTTTCTAAGTAGTGGATCTCAACATTAGGCTTAAAATATTCACGAAACCATGCCATAAACAAGTTTAGTTTATAAACAGATTTGCTGCCATCCAGACTTTGTTTCCTTTCTAGAGCACAGGCAAAGTAGGTGTAGCATATTTCTTTGAACCTTAGGATTTTCAGAACAGTACACAAGCATTGGTTTCAACTTTAAAGTCACCAGCTGCATTAGCCCATGATAAGGGAGTCGGTCTGCTTTTGAAGATTTAAAGCCAGTCATTGACTTCTCATTTTTAGCTAGGAAAGCCCTAGATGGATTCTTATTTCAATACAAGACAGTTTTCTCTATGTTAAAAGTCTATTGTTTTGCATAGCCACTTTTATCAATTACTTTAGCTAGATCCTCTGGATAAGCGGCTGCAGCTTCTGCATCAGAAATTGCTACATCACCTTGAACTGTGACGTTATGAAGATGTATTCTTTCCTTAACCTGTTGAACCACCTCTGCTAGCTTCAAACTTTTCTGATGAAGCTTCTGTGAAGAGAGTTAGGGTCTTGCTTTGGCTTTGGGCTTACGGTTGCTTTGATCTTCTTTTAAGACCACTAAAACTTCTCCATATCAGAAACAAGGCTCTTTTGCTTTCCTACCATTTGTGTGTTCACTGGAGCAGCACTTTTAATTTCCTTCAAGTACTTCACTGTTGCATGCACAAGTTGCTTACCTATGTGGCCCAAGAGGCCCAGCTTTCAATATGCCTTCCTTGCTAAGCTTAATTATTTCTGGCTTTTAATTTAAAGTAAGATATGTTGCAACTCTTCCATTCACTTGAACACTTAGAGGCCATTGCAGGTTCAATATTGTTTTATCTCAGAGCATAAGGAAGCAGAGAAAGAGAGGGAGGGATCCAGTGGAATAGTGAGAATACACACAACATATATCAATTAAGTTAACTATCTTATATGGACATGGTTCATGGTGCCCAAGAGGAACTGCAATAATAACATCAAAGATTACATATCACTTAGTACCATAATAGATGTAACAGTAAAAAAAGTTGAAGCCAAAAACTACGGCTATGTCTATAGCCCCAGCTACTCGGGAGGCTAAGATGGGAGGATTGCTTGAATCCAGGAGTTTGAGACCACTCTGATAAACAAAGTAAGATCTTGCTCTCATTTTTAAAAATAAATTTAAAAGAAGAGGTAGAGCAAGATGGCCAAATAGAAGCCTCCAGCAATCACCCCTCTACATGAATATCAAACTGAACAACTATCCATGCAAACAAACACCTTCAGAGAACCAGAAATAAGGTGAATAATCATACTACCTGGTTTTATATCAAGGAAGGAAGCAGTGAAGAGAGCAGCAAAGCAAATCTTGAATTGCCTATACTACCTCTACCAGTGCCAAGAGGAAAAAGAATCTGTGTGCCCAGGGGAGAGAATGCAAGTGATTGTGGGACTTTGTATGGAAATTCGAGGCTGGCCTGCCACAGAGGAGCACAACATGGGTCAGAAGTTTTCCAGTGTCCATGGAAGAAGCATAAATACAAGCCTGGCCAAAGAGAAATTCTCAATGCTGAACCCTAAATTCTACCTAGCCCCACCACCAGCTGAGAAAAAACAGCTAGGGGCCTGGAATAAATTCATAGGCAGTCAGGCCACAAAAACTGCAGTCCTTGGGCAATTCTTGTAGCTCTGCCTTCTCAGAGTCAGTGGACTTGGATTGAACATGATCCAGTGAGGCCACCAGCATGGTAGCCTAGCCAGTACCTGTATCATGCTTCTTCCCAACTACAGGTAGTGCAGCTCAGGGAGTCTCCTACTTGAGGAAAGGAAGGAAAAATATCAGAAGACTGTTTTACAACTTGAGTACTAGCTTAGCCACTGTAAAACAAAGAAGTAAGTAGTCTCCTGAAGCCCCTAAGTCAAGGCCTCAGTTCTTGAAAGTCATTTCTTGACCCACCCTGGGCCAAAAGGAAACTTGCTGTCTTAAGGGAAGGACTAAGTCCTAGCAGGATTCATCACCTGCTGACTAAAGAGCCCTAGGGCTTTTAATAAACATCACAGGCATACAGACAACAGTTACCACAGGCTTTGGGTGAGACTAAGTTGATGCTAATGGTAACCTGGTGCTGGCAGCTACAGGGGAGTGCCAGCATCACTCCTCTTCCAACTCCAACAGCCCAGCACAGGGAATGAGAGAGGAAAGTGAGAGACTTTGCCTGAGTAATCCAGGGACTTCTCAATATCTTACCCAAATCTACCAACACAGAACCACCAAGAGTCTACAAGGGTAACATCAAGAGTAACTGGTGGGTTTGGGACACCACCAGAGCTAATGTGGCTGCAGTGACCAATCATGTAGATAATAATACTCAACTCCCTTAGAAAATCAGGAAAGCATTCTCAAGAAGGAAGGCCCAAATAAGTTCAGACTACAAAGAATAAAATATATCCCTAACTCTGCTATGCCCCGGCATTGATGTATATCAAGAACATTCAGAAAAAACATAACCTCACCAAATGAACTAAATAATATGCCAGTGAAAAATCTTTAAGCAACAGAGATAAGTGCCCTTTCAGGCAATAAATTCAAAAATATCCGTCCTGAGGAAGCTCAGTGAACTTACAGACAACCCAAAGAAAAAATTCAGAGAGAAATTTAATAAAAATATTGAAAAAACAAAAATAAGCAGAAATTCTGGAGTTTAAGAATTCAATTGACAAACTGAAAAATGTGTTGAGTCTCTCAATAGCAGAATTGAGCAAGGATAAGAAAGTATTAGTGAGCTTGAAGACAGGCTATTTGAAAATACACAGTCAGAAGAGAAAACAAACAAAAAAATCAATGAAAAAGAATGGAGCATACCCAGAAGATCTAGAAAATAGCCTCAAAGGAGCAAATCTAATAGTTATTGACCTTAAAAGGGAGGTAGAGAGAAATTGGGATAGAACATTAATTCAATGAAATAATACAGAAAACTTTCCAAACCTAGAGTAATATATCAATATCCAAGTACAATAAGGTCACAGAACACCAAGAAGATTTAATCTAAACTATGCTAGAATATTATACCCAGAAAAAGTATCCTTCAAGCATGAAATGGAAACAAAGACTTTTCAGATGAACAAAAGCTGAGGAATTTCATCAACACCGGACCTATCCTAGAAGGAATACTAAAAGGAATTCTTCGATCTTAAAGCGAAGCACATTAAAAAACAACATTGCACTTTCAGCACTGGATATAATCATCTAGACAGAAAATCAGCTGAGGAACACTGGAATTAATCTGTACTATAGACCAAATGGACCTAATAGATATTTTCAGAAAGTTTAATCCAACAGCTGCGGAATATACACTTTTCTCCTCAGCTCATTGATCATTGTCAAGGATAGAACACCTGTTGGGTAACAAAACAAGTTTTAAAAATTTCAAAAAAAAACTAAAATCATACCAAGTATTTTTTTCTGACCATATGGAATAAAACTAGAAATTCATAACAAAAGAATTAGGAAGTACACAAACAGCAGGCTCCTGAATCACCCCTAGCTCATCAGATTCCATGTTTCAATAAATACAATAATTTCCTGAAATGAATGAAAATAAAATACCATCATATCGAAACATCAAAACATTTCAAGAAATAAAACACCATATCAAAACATTTCAAGAAATACAACAATTTCTTGAAATGAATGAAAATAAAACCCCATCATATCAAAACATATGGAATACAGTAAAAGTGGTAATAAGAGGAAAATTTATAGCAATAAGTGCCTGCATCAAAAAACTAAAAGAGCTTAAGTAAATACCTAACAATGCATCTTAAAGAACTAGAAAAACAATAGCAAATCCAACCCAAAATTAGTGGAGAAAAATAATACAGATCGGAGCAGAGATAAATGAAGTTGAAACAAAAGAAATACAAAAGATCAATGAAAAAATGTTGTTTTTTTAAAGGATAGAAAAAAATTGAGACACTTTTAACTGGACTAAGAAAAAAAGAATTAAAGACTCTAATAAGTAAAATCAGAGACGGAAAAGGAGATGTTGAAACTGCTATTGCAGAAATTCAAAGGATCATTAGAGATTATTATAAGCAACTACATGCCAATATATTGGAACACTTAAGAAGAAATGGATAAATTCCTAGGCACATACAACCTGCCAAGCATGAACCAGGAAGGATTCCAAAACCTGAATAAACCAGTAACAAGTAAAGAGACAGATGTAGTAAGAAAAAGTTTTTCATCAAAGAAAAGCCCAGGACCTGATAACTTTGCTGTGGAATTTGACCAAACATTCAAAAACAACTAATACTAATTCTGCAGAAACTATTCAAAAAACTCCAGGAGTAAGGAATACCCAAACTCATTCTTTGAGGCAGACAAAGCAGACAAAGGCACAGTAAAAAACTCCAGACCAATTTTTCTGACAAACATATGCAAAAGTCCTCAATAAAATACTAGTAAATTGAATTCAACACAATAAAAAGATTATTCATCACAGTCAAATGAGATTCATTCCAGAGATGTAAAGGCGGTTCAAAATATACAAATCAATCAATGTGAGGATGAAGGGCAAACATCACATGATCATATAAATTGATGCTGAAAAACGTTTTCATTAAAATGTAGCATTCTTTCATGGTAAAAATTCTCACAAAAATGGTTATAGAAGGAACTTACCTCAACATGCTAAAAGTCGTATGCAACAGACCCACAGCTAGTATTGTATGGATGGGGGGAAGTACTGGAAGTCTAGAGCCAGTCAAGAGGCCCACACTTTCACCACTGTCATTCAGCATACCCACAGCTAGAGCAACCAGACAAGATAAAGAAATAAAAGACATCCAAATGGAAAAAGAGGAACAATTTTCCTTGTTTGCAGATGATATGTTCTTATATCTAGACAAACTAAGAACCTTGACTAAAAATCTTCAGAAGCAATGAACAAATTAAGTTGCAAGATAGAAAATCAACATACACAAATAAGTAGCATTTCTTTATATCAGCAATAAATAATCCAAAATAGAATTCAAGAAATTAATCCCGTTTACAATAGCTTCAAATAATATAAATTACCTAAGAATAAACTTAACCAAAGAAGTCTATGATCTCTGTAATTAAAACTGTAAAGCATTGACAAAATTGAAAGAGGGCACAAAATGAAGAGGACTCAAAAAAATGAAAAGATAGTGGATAGCCATGTATTGGAAGAAACACTATTATTAAAGTATCCATACTATGGAAAGCAATCTACAGATTCAATATAACCTGTACCAAATACCAATGACATTCTTCACAGAAATAGAGAAAAATAATCCTAAAACTTATATTGTACCACAAAAGGTCCAGAATAGCCAAAACCATCCTGAGCAAAAAGGAAAAAAAAAATGCAAGAATCATATTATCTGACTTTAAAGTATACGACAGAGCTGTAGTAACAAAAAACAGCATACTTGGGCATGATGTGTGTGGGGGGTGCACGTCTTTGAGTGCAGAAGGTAACTACAAGAGGGACACCTAACAAATTCAAATATTTTGAACTGGTTGTACTCTCACATTAACCTGAAATTTAAAAAAAAACAGCATAATACTGACAAATAAACACACAGAGAGACCAAGGAAACGGAATAGAGAACCCAGAAATAAATGTGCACATCAATAGTGAGCTTATCTTTGACAAAGTTGCCAACAACATATAATAGGGAAAGGATAGTCTCTTTAATAAATGTTGCTGGGAAAAATGGATACCCTTATGTAGAACACTGAAACTAGACCCTCATCTCTCACTACACACAAAAACCAAATCAAAATGGATTAAAAGCTCAAATCTGAGACCTGAAATTTTGAAATTACTAAGAAAAAATGCTGGGAAAATGTTTCAGGACACTGGTCTGGGCAATGATTTCTCTGTAAATACTCCCCAAACACAGGCAACTAAAGCAAAATTGGACAAATGGGATCACATCAAGCTAAAAAGCTTCTGTACAGCAAAGGAAACAATTAACAAAGTGAAGAGTCAACCCACAGAATAGGAGAAAATATTTGCAAACTATTTGTCTGACAAGGGATTAATAACTGGAGTATATAAGGAGGTCAACAACTCAATAGGAAAGCATTAAATAATCTGATTTTTTTAATGGGCAAAGGATTTGAACAGAAGTCTCCCAAAACAAAATGAACAAATGGCCAATAGGTATATGAAAAAAATGTTCAACATCATAGTCATCAGAGAAATGCAAATCAAATCTATAATGAGATATCATTTCACTCCTGTAAAAAAGGCTTTGATCAAAAAGATAAGCAACAACAAATGCTGGTGAAGATGTAGAGAAAGTGGAACCCATGTAGACTGTTGGTGGGAATGTAAATTAGCACAGCCACTGGGGAGAACAATATGGAGGTTCCTCAAAAAAATGAACATACAACTATTACATGACACAGCAATCCCACTGCTGGGTATGTATCCACAGTAAAAGATGACCAATATATAAAAAGATGTCTACGCTCCCATGTTTATTGCATCATTAATGACTGCAGCCATGATTTGGATTTAACCTAAGTATCCATCATGATTTAATGGAATTCATTTATTATTTCATTTTATTTTTATTTTAGAGACAAAGTCACATTTTATTGCCCTCAGAAGTGTGCTGTGGTGTCTGAGCTTAGGCGATTCTCTTGCCTCAGCCTCCCAAATAGCTGGGACTACAGGCGCCCACCACAACACCCAGCTATTTTTTTTGTTGCAGTTTGGCCGGAGCCAGGTTTGAACCCACCACCCTCGGTATATGCGGCCAGTGCCCTACTCACTGAGCCACAGGTGCCACCCTCATCTATTATTCCTAGCAGATTTTTTGGTACAACCTTTAGGGTTTTCCCCTCCAGAAGAACATGATACTTACAAACAAAGACAATTTACTCTCTTCTTTTAGTACTTGATTGTCTTTTATTTTTTTCTCTTGACTAATTTCCTTTGGCTAGGACTTCCAGACCTCTGTCGAACAGTCATAACGAAAGTGGGCACCCTTATTCCTGATCTTAGAGAAAAGAATTCAGACTTTTTGTTGAATATGTTATCTGTGGGCTTGTCATATCTGATTGTTATTGTACTAAGAAGTGTTCTTCCTACATCTAATATTTTGAGAATTTTTATCATGTTTCAATTTTGTCTGTATCTATTGAGATGATCATATGGTTTTGTCCTTCATTTTGTTAATGTGCTTATCACATTTTTGATTTGCATATGCTGAGCCATCTTTACAACCTTGGGATGAATTCCATTTGATTATGATGAATGATCCTTTTAATGGGCTGCTTAGTTGGATTTGCTGGCATTTATTGACAATTTTTATATATATATTAATCAGAGATATTGGTATATAATTTCATTTTTTTATACTACTCTGGCTTAGGTATCAGGGTAATTCTGACATGGTAAAATGAGTTTGCAAGTATTTTATACTCTTTAAATTTTTGAAATTGTTTGAGAAGTATTGGTTTAAGTATTAGTTTAAGTATTTAAATTTTCAGTAGAATTCAACAGGGAAGTTATCAGGTCCTAGGCTTTCCTTTCATGGGAAATTTTTTTACTGGTTCAATCTCCTTGCTCTTTATTAGTCTATTTGGATTTTCTGTTTCTTCATGATTAAGTGTGATAGGTTGCATGTGTCTACAAATTTATGTTTCTTCTAGGAAATCTAACTTGTTGGCTTATAGTTTTTCATAAGTCTATTATACCACTTTGTATTTCTGTGGTATCAACTTTAATCTCTCCTCTTTCATTTCTGACTTTGAGTCTTTCTTGTTTTTTCTTAGTCTAGGTAATGTTAGTTTGTTTTCTTCATTTTAAAAGACAAATTTTATTACATTGATTTGTTTGGACCAATGGCAAGCTTCCCGCTGGAGTCATTGGACAGGCTGGCCTAGGACATGGGTCAGGAGGTGGGCATGCCTGGTGCTTGGGTGCATTCAAGTGGACAAGTTGATTGGGTCTAAGAGGGTGGGTGTGCAGCCTGGATTCAGGATGGCAGGCCTGAAGCCTGTATCTTCAGGGGCTTGCCTGATGCCAGGGTCCACAGATACTGAGCTGGCACTGGGGGTGAGCCTTGAGTCTGAGGTTACAAAAATTGACTAGGTGCTCATCTCGGCCTAAAGCTTGGGCCACTAGGAAATACTTGGAACCTGAGTCTGCAGGAGATGGCATGACACTGAAACAGGCCTGGGCCCTGAATGGGGTTATATTTGGCCTTAGGTATCTTCAGGGGTGGTTCTAGAGACTCAAACCAGAGAGGCAGAGCTAGAACCAGATCTACTACGGTGAGTCTGTACTCTGAGTCAGCTAGAGCAAACCTGAAGCCTGGTCCCTCTTGTGGGGCCAAAGAGACCAACCTGAAGCCTGTCGCCAGTCTGGTGCTGGGATAGACATGGTGCCTGGATCTGTGGAGGCCACTCTGTAGCCTATTATCACAGGTAGTGTCCTGCAGCCTGGGGCTATGGGAACTAGTGAAGAGCCTGTGTCTGTTTGGGCTTATCTGGAAGCTAGATGTGTGGGTGCTGGGCGAGGATTGAGAGCTCTGGCCTATTCCTAGGGCCACAAGGGTACATGAAAACCTTTGTCTATCGGAACAGTCCTGGAGCCTGCTGGGCTAGCCCTGAGGTCCACTGGGATGGTCAGGATGCTGGTTCTGCTAGAGCATGGTACTACAGGGGCCTGCCTGAAGGGTGGGGCTGCAGGGACAGCTCTGGCACTGGGTAGGATGGAAGCCTGTATCTATAGAGGCCAGCCTGGATGCTGGTTCTATGGGTGCCAGCTTGAAAACTAGGGCTTCACGGCCTGACCTCATGTAGGAATGAGCCTGAGTCTGTGGGGGCCTACCCAGCACTGCTTTTTACTGGGGTGGGCCTGATATGGGAGATAAGTCTGGCACTTAATTTTCTCTTCTTTTTCCAAGATAAAGGTATCTGTATAATGTGTGACTAAGATTAAGGAAGAGGTGACATAGGTAATGTAAAATTGTCTTTCCTGCCCTCCTTAATGTGACTTTTCTTGTTTATGTGTTGCACCCAGGTGCTATGATTTCTTATCTGGTTTTCTTAGCTCTTGCAAAAGTATTTTCATGAATGGATGGTCTCATTCTGAGGCACAACAAGCACTGGAAAGTCCTATTCTGCCATCTTCCTGATGACAAATTAAGTTAACAAATTACCCAGCATCAAAATCACACAGAGTATATTCTCTAATTCTAGGATGCATACACTATAAATTAATAACAAAAAATAAAATTCCATAAAATTGGAAATTAATCTTTGGATCAAAGCATTGATCATAATGGAAACTGGAAATTCTTTTGAACTAAATTATAATAAAAATGCAATGTATTAAATTCTGTAGGGTGGAAAGCCATGCTTAGAGATAAATTAAGCATCCATTAGAAAAGAAGAAAGACTAAAATTAATTGAATTAATTATCCAATATGAGATGCTAAAAATAAAATAACAAATTAAACAATGAAAGAAGAAAAGAAATCCAGAAAATAATAAAACAGAAAACCCAATACAAAGAATCAACCGAGTTCAAAACTTCCTCTCTGAAAATAATTCATAAAATTAATGATTAATAATTTTAATCATTAATGAAATGATTAATAAAATTGCTAATTCCCAGATGATATGGGCTATAAAATAAAGAAGGCAGAAGTATATAATATAAAGAATGAAAAAGTGACAATATTATGGATTCTTTAAAATTTTAAATATCATGCATCATTTCATGACTAAATTCAATAAATGTTAAAGAATTGTACACATTCATTGTGCTTAGTTACCTAAGCAAAAATAAGAATAAATTGGAAATCTAAATAGTACTACAATTGTTAATGAACTCTGTAATCACAAATTCTCACTTAAAGAGAACTTTAAGACTGATGGCTGTGCCTATAGTCTATCAAACTTAAGAAAGAAATAATGAAATGTAACAGAAACGATTTCAGGAAATATAAAAAATAAAATACTTCAAAATGTTATAGGAGATCACTATAATCTTGATACCAAATGACAAGGACATTAAAAGACATAAAAACTACAAGCTAATATTACTTGTCAAAATTGGTGCAAAATTTCTTTAAATAATGGAAAATCTAATCCAGCAATATAATAGGGTTGCAACTAAGTAGAGTTATTTCAAAAGTGCAAAGTTAAATTAACTTTAAGAATAAATCAAAGTATTTCACTATATGAACCGAATAAAAGAGAAAAATAATTTGATTATTTCAGAATAAAAAAATACATTTAATAAAATTCATCCATTTATGATTAAAGCTCTCAGAAAGCTAAAACTAGAAGAAAAAATCTATTAAATAAAACCCTAAGCAAGCATCATAACCATTTGTTGAGGCTTTCCTTAATAATCTGGAATAAGAATATACTATTCATTATCAGCACTCATGTTCAGTATTTTGCTAGAGATTCTAGCCAGTACAATAAGACAGGAAAAAAATTATAAGGAATAATCTTTGGAAAGAAATAAAACTGTCATTTATCACAATGTATTATTGTGAATGCAAATAAGTAAAAAAGAATTTGCATGTAAATTACTATGATTATACATTGGATTTGGTACAGAAATACATTATATTTCTATATTACAAAAATAAACTATTAGAAAACTATAAAATATGCCATTGATAATAACATAAAAAATTAAATACCAAAGAATAAATCTAATAAAAGAAAGTACAAGACACTTACATTAAAAAAATAGTGAAACATTTTAAGAAAAATTAAAGAAAACCTAATTAATGAAGGGACATAACATGCTCATACTTTAGAAGACACTGCCTTGAAAGATGCTGGTTTTTCTACAGATTGGCCCATGTATTCAATTTAATTCCCATCAAAATCTCCTATATTTTTGAAACTAAAAACTCCTTTCAAAATTTATAACTAAATGCCAAGGGCTTGGTATAGCCAAGATGCTTAAAGAAGAACAGGAGACAGCGGCAAAAGGATTTACTGTACTGCAGTTTAAAACTGACTATAATGCAACGTTAATCAAAAAATGATTAATGAAAAGAGGAATAGGCAGACTAACAAAATGGAATGTAAACCAGGACATCCATTCAGTCCTGCTTAGATACTTATTTGACAAGGAATGTGACATTTCAGAAATGTAGGGAAAGGGTCATTTTAAGAAGTGACACTGATAAAATTTGATTTCCTTATTTAAAAAAATTATTTTTGACCCATTTTCATGCCATACTCAACTCCAGGCCAAGTATACATCTAAATACAAAAATCCATTAACACAGCTTCTAAAAGATAACATCTTTTTTTTTTTTTAATTTATTTTTTTATTTTTTTTTATTGTTGGGGATTCATTGAGGGTACAAGAAACCATGTTACACTGGTTGCATTTGTTAGGAAAAGACCCTCTTACAATCGTGTTTTGCCCCCAAAAGGTGTGGCACACACCAAGACCCAAGACCCCACCCCCTTACTCCTTCCCTCTCTCTGCTCTTCCTTTCCCCAACCCTCCCTCATTCTTCCTCTCTCTGCTCTCCCCTTCCATCACCCCCACTGTGTCAATAATT
>CAUYON010185561.1:0-13163 GCA_963573935.1 Arctocebus calabarensis
AGCTCATTAGGCAAGTTGAAAAAAATGAAGTTAAGATGTTTTTATATATTTCCTTTCTCTTTTGTCTTCCTCTTGGACTGTTAAGAATTTGTGAGACAAGAATGGAAAAGCAATTATCCAATGTACTTAATACTAATATGAGGACAATGATGATCCAATGCATACCCACATAGGAGAAAAACTCATTTCAATTTAAGTGGGAGAAGAGGTAATGAGGGACCAGGAGGTGGAGGAGGTTGGGGTGCTCTCACTGAATGGCATGGGGTGTGAGTGTGGGGTTAGAAATCCCCACATGTATGTCTCATGTACTTCTCATTTGAGTAAGCCACTAATGGGTTAAACTGGCTTTTGCCTCCACAGAAAAAGCAATAGATTTGGGCAACCCTGAGGCAAACACAAAGACTGTTTTCTGGTCATCCGGGAACAGATACTTCAAAGCTTTTGCAGCCATTGTCTCCTAGGTTCATGCCTGGAGGCTTGGTCCAGAGGTTGAGAAAATGTCTTTACATTTTGTCAAATGCCTAAAGATCTTAGCACTGTGGAGAAACAAAGTCAAAGACCCATTTAAGGTTAACTTGTTAAGTACATGAGGAAATAGTTCTCCTATAGCTCTTTCTCTCTTATTTTTATGTAGATTTTTTTAAGACCTAAAAGTAAAAGAGTATTGTGCTGTTTTCCGGAACAGGAT
This sequence comes from Arctocebus calabarensis, assembly GCA_963573935.1. Lineage (NCBI taxonomy): Eukaryota > Metazoa > Chordata > Mammalia > Primates > Lorisidae > Arctocebus > Arctocebus calabarensis. Next base: position 689 of record CAUYON010185561.1, read on the forward strand.
ATCTGCCACTTAAGTTTAAAGTTCAATAATGAATATTGTAAATCACAGATTTAAGTGTGCACATGACTGCAAAAGTATATAAGGTAGTCAGAAATAAAGTTAATGGGCTACATGCCACAATAGAGCTTGTAACCTGCTTCTTGTGCCCTTCTTAACATTGCAGTGCAGATCTACACCTGAGGTAAAGCTATAGCCCCTCGCATCTCTGGTCACGCAACACAGGCAGGCTCGGGCACATCATCCCAGCTTTCCGGGCTTCCTGAGCTTTCCCACTCTCCTCACTGCTGAGTCTAGAAAGTGGGCTCGCTAAGTCAGATACACAGATCAGGTGACAAAGACCCCAGCAGGCCAGAGATGGGCTCCAAACCCTCAGGAGGGAAACACCAAAGCCCATGACACCAGGCAGGGCCTCTATGTATGCACCAACTGACCACCCAGGGCTGGAGGCCTGGGAGAGAAACTTCTGCAGGCCAAATTCCACCCAACTTCCCCCCTACTTCCCTGCTAAGCAAAACCTCCTTGCCTCAGTGTGCCTTAGTTTCCCCACATGTCAAATATGTCATTAATAGTACTTATTTCTCAAGGTCATCATAGGAATTAAAAAAAATAGATTAGGCAGGGTATAGTGGCCCAAACCTATAACCCTAGCACTCTGGGAGAACAAGGTGAGAGGAATGTCTGAGGCCAGGAGTTTGAGATCAGCCTGAACAAGAGTGAGACCCCATCTCTACAAAAACTAGAAAAAATTAGCTGGGTGAGGCTCAGTCAGGTGGATTACTAGAACCCAGGAGTTTGAGGTTGCAATGAGCTATGATCATATCACTCTAGGCCAGGTGATAGAACAAAACTCTGTCTCAAAAAAGAAAAATAAATAAATAGATAAATAATAAAAGAATGCATTGGACACATTTAGCAGTAGTGTCCAGTGCATGGTGGACAATCAATAAATTGACTTCAATCATTTTTATGACTTACCAGAGTCAGACTCTATGGTCCAGCAAAAGTCACCATGCCTGGAAGCCACCCAATCCCCCAGAGCCTCTGCTGAGGGGGAATCATACCCAACCGGTGCCCTGTGCCCCTTGCCACCTCCACTCACTTCCTAAGGTCTCTCTGTGGGCCTGCAAGGCTGCCCTGTCCTGCTGCAGCAACCTGGGCTTTCTCCTTTTGGGGACAGAGTCTCCTTCCAATGCCTATGGAGGCAAATCTCCCCACGGGGTGCACCACAGCTTCCCCTAGGGCAGCCATAACACAAGCTCCTCAGAGGTCCTGGGTCAGTGGTACAGGCTGAGCATCCTGGTCTCCCAGACATGCCTGCCAAGAACATTGATGAGGTGACTACTTCATCCTAGCCTTATCTGATGTGCCACTGATCTCCACTGGCCTGGGGAAGTCATGAAACTTGTTAGCCTCGTAGGAGGTATTTTCTTCCAGCACCTCCAAAGGACAACACATTCTAGAAAGCTCTCCATCCTTACCTTTCAAAATGTACAATGAGTCGGGCACAGAGCACACCTATAGTCCCTGCTACTTAGGAGGCTAAAGTAAGAGGATGAGTTGAGCCAGGAGGTCCAGGCCAGCCTGAGCAACACAGTGAGACCCTGTCTCTTAAAAAAAAAAAGTATAATGTCCAAAAGCTTACATTCGGTTGATGTGCAAGAATGGAAGACAGACAGACAGGTATAGTGGAATATTAATGGTGAAACTTAGGTGGTAGGTGTAAGAGTATTCACTGTAAAATTCTTCCAACTTTCCTGTTTGTTTCACTTTTTTTTAATGGACAGTATTGGAAAAAAGGTCAGGGTGTTTTAAGCTCATAAAAGCTGTATTTCTGGCTTGGCACTTATAGTTCAGTGGCTAGGATGCTGGCCATATACACCAGTGCTTGTGGGTTCAAACCTGGCCTGTGCCTGCCAAACAACAATGACAACTACAACAACAACAACAACAAAATAGGTGTTGTGACGGGCACCTGTAGTCCCAGCTACTTGGGAGGCTGAGGCAAGAGAATCACTTAAGCCTAAGAGTTAGAGGTTGCTGTGAGGTGTGATGCCACAGCACTCTACTGAGGGTGACAAAAAACAAAAAAATGTATTTCTTTCCTCTACTCTTTCTTTCAATTCCATTTCACTGTGACAGTGATTATAGCCACACATGTAATGCTTTGTTTACCAGCTATCTTGCCCACCCAACTTGAGCTCTGAAAGGACCAAGTTGCCTCCATTCCCTGCTGAGTGTCTAGCACCCAGCCGGTGCCTGACCAGGAGGTGCCTAGGTGACACCTGTGGAATGAATGCATGAAAGGATTATGGGGAATGTGGAATCTATTGGGGTATCTCCCTGCCAGGCTCTTTGCCTAAGCATTCTATTGTACTTCAGATCAACCCAACCCAGTGGTTCCAAGCACTCATTCAACCAAGATGGAGAGGACATGTGAAGGTGCTTGAGCCTCAGTTTCCCTGCTAATAATAGGTGAATCCTAGTAAGGTGTCTTCTGCAGGGTTGCTGTGAGGGGGAGAAGCATCACACACACAAAATGGGTGTTCAGAGGAAAGCAGGACTTGAGGACAGACAATCACCAACCATGGGTGGTGGTTTGTTAGCTTTTCTCAATGATTTAGGTCTTTCAATATGCATTTCAGAGATGCAGAAAAATGTTACTTGGTATCATTGGCTCTGAAAATGGCTCTTGTGCAGTTCTGGGCAGCCCTGCCCTTGTGGTGGGGAGAAAGGCTTTTTGTTTTGTGTTCTCCTGACAGTGCGTTCTGAAGGTCACGAGGCCGCAGTGGTCAGCAGGAGCTGGGCCTCCACAGCAGCTATCATTGTGTGTTATGGTTACCACCCAGGACCAGAGCTTCTGCTCAACTGCAGGGGGAGAGCGTGGTGCCTCAAGTACACTTCTGAGGCTGGCACCCAGCAGAAGCAGAAAGGAGTGGCAAGATAGACTAGAAGAGAGGGAAGGTGAGGCAGGGGCAGGGATCATGACCTCAGAATCCACTTCCATGCCACACATAGAAGAAGCTGCCACCAGGACAAGCACCTCTCTCTCTATATATATCTCCGCACACACCAATGTGCACACTGAAGTCGGTTTGGGTTTGGAAGTATCTGGAAGTGAGCTGCTGGTGATTCACAGAGCAGTGGCATAGTGCTCCAGGGCCAAGCAATCCTGGGTTTGAATCTCTGCTCCGGTGTGAGCATGGCCATGTCACTTAACCACCCCAGGCTCAGGCCTTTCTACAGGCCAGAGGGGCTGTGCATATAGGAAGTGCTCCACTCCTATTTGGCTCCACTCCCCTGGCTAAAGCCTGATGCAACATCACTCCCTGAAGGCTGTTGGTTTATGTTTGTCTTTGGTTCAGTCCAAGGACACCAAGCCCAGAGACACTAAGAGACTTGCCCAAGGTCACACTGTGAGGGCCACAAAGCCAAGGCTGGCTCCACTATAGCCTCACCTTTCTTTCTAGAATGTTTCCATCTATTTGTGTGCACTCAAAGAAAATGGGAAAACTCTAACATCTTAAGATGATTTTAATTCCCAAGCACATAGTGGCCTTTCTAATAGTTTAAACTCAAGCTTGTGCCTGCTCTGAATAGGTCACCCAGCCTTACTTTTCCTAAAGAATGCAGCCCTGCCCCAAAATTACCCTTCTTGTTTGACCAGTTTTGCAGTTACCCCAAGCTTGTTTTTGCTTTTTTTTCTTTTTTTAAATAGTTGTCAGCAAACAGGCTCTTTAAAATGCAACCCAGAACCTGTTTGCCTGGAGGGTGGAAGGACACTTAGAGAGTTTTCTAGTTTATCATCTACCTCCGGGGAGAAAGGAAGCCATCATTAGGCAGTGCCCATAGCTCAGTGGGTAAGGCACCAGTCACATGCATCAGGGCTGCCAGGGCTGGTGGGTTTGAACCCAGCTCAGGCCTGCTAAAACAAAAAAATATTTGGGTGTTGTGGCAGGCACCTGTAGTCCCAGCTACTTGGGAGGCTGAGGCAAGAGAACCACTTGAACCCAAGAATTTGAGGTTGCTGTGAGCTGTGATGCCATAGTACTCTACCAAGGGCAACAAAGTGAGAATCTGTCTCAATAAAAAAAAAAAAGAAGAAGAAGCCATCTTTAAGAAAAGAGAAATCACATATGACCTCACCATGTTACTTCACAGAACCACTCCAGTGGGTATAGATTCTAAATCCAGCAATGCCTTGGTTATCTTGGGGACCTGGCAAATGGCCCCTTCTGTGTAGTAGAGATTTTCTTCTGAGCATTCAGTTCAACCCAGAGGATAGAAAGAAAAGACCAATAAATTTGATGATAAAAAAACAGAAAATACCTAGATGGTGCAGGGGGGAAATCTTATCACCAATCAAAGCCAAACAACAAACTGTGGGGTGAAGGGAGGTAGAAGTGGGAATAGAGTCTGTAAGACTGAATACAATAGATAGAGGCTATTATCTGGCCTGGTGTGTTAGCTCACATCTGTAATCCAAGTACTCTTGGTGGCCGAGGAAGGATCACTTGAGGTCAGGAGTTCGAGAATAGCCTGAGTAAGACCCCCATCTCTATAAAAGTAGAAAAATTAGCCAGGCTTGTTGGTGCACACCTGTAGTCCCAGATACTCTGGAGGCTGAGACAGGAGACTCATTTGACCTAGGAGTTGGAGGTTGCGGTGAGCTCTGATGACACCACTGCACTTTAGCCCCGACGACAAAGCAAGACTCTGTCTCAAAACAGAGACTATTATTCCTAAATGTAAAAAGCTCTTACAAATCAATAAGAAAGAAAACAGCTTATAGAAAGAACAATGGGCAGTTCACAAAAGAAACGAAAAGATGCTTAATCTCAATAATAAATAGAAAATAAAATTGAAACGGTGAAATATCTTTCAACTACCAAATAATTTTATGAATACACCAATCTTCTCTAGTTCAATCATTCTGGATAGAACTCATCCAAATATAATACAAATGTTTCTGCTTTCATATAGAAAGCCATTTGTAACTTTCTTTTCTTTTCTTTTTGTAGAGACAGAGTCTCACTCTATCACCCTCAGTAGAGTGCCATGGCATCACACAACTCACAGCAACCTCCAACTCCTGGGGATAAGCGATCCTCTTGCCTCAGCCTCCCGAGTAGCTGAGACTACAGGCGCCCGCCACAACGCCCAGCTATTTTTCTGTTTTGCAGTTCAGCCAAGGCCGGGTTTGAACCTGCCACGTTCGGTATATGAGGCCAGCGCCCTACTCGATGAGCCACAGGTGCCGCTCCATTTGTAACTTTCTAAACAGATCCATCAACAACACCTCTGGCTCAGTGAGTAGGATGACGGCCCAATATACCCAGGGTGGCGGGTTCGAACCCAGCCCCAGCCAAACTGCAACAAAAAAAAATAGCCGGGCTTTGTGGCGGGCACTTGTAGTCCCAGCTACTTGAGAGGCTGAGGCAAGAGAATTGCCTAAGCTCAGGAGTTGGAGGTTGCTGTGAGCTGTGATGCCACAGCACTCTACCGAGGGCGACAGAGTGAGACTCTGTCTCAAAAAAAAAAAGCTTTAAAAAAATATGAATTATGATAAAGGTGTGACCCAGTAATGTCACAGTATCCCCCAAAACCTTCACTAAGTGGTTATAGACAGTATGTCTTCAGGTTTTTAGGAAAGCTTTGTATATTTATTTTAAAAATTTTTTCCTGATGGTTGTTGGCTACTTCTTGCTTTGTCTGCAGTTCTTTGATTCTTCTTGAATCACCTTCAAATAAGAGGTGCTAGATACCAAGCAGAGGTTTCACCATGGCCACTGTGATGATTCTGTCTGGGCAATGGCCATTCTGGGTTTCCCACCTGGGTTTCTGTCACAGTTTAGATGAGTGACATTGCCCAGAAAGCAGAATTCCCCATAAGCTAGCAGTCACCATATTGCCACACAAAATCAGCAGACTCATTTACTCATTTTCTAGCCTTAACAGAGTTGGAGAGTATCGGCAGTTATGCTCTGAGCAATAACACAACATATATATGGAAATTTCCATCCAAGCTCCCCCTTGTCACCTGCCTCTTCAAACAACCATCTCTTACAAACTGGTGACATTGTTCATGGTAGGCAACAATGTGACCAAATCGTCCCACCCTGGCCCTCTCATTTCATCTCAGAGATAATTTTCATTCAAGAAAAAGCACCCTGTTTTTAAGATACACAGCTTCACTTTCAGCTTCTGTGATTCAGAATGGACCAAACCTAACCCAATTCATAAATAATTATTTCCAAAAAGGAAGAGAACAGGATCCCTGTGTCATGATACTAGAAGCCTGGGTTGGGTAGATTCTAATTCGAATTCAATTTTTTTCTTCATAGCTGGATAATAAAGTGCAGTTGTTAAAGTCATGGGGCAGATTAACTTTACAGGTCCTGGGTTACAAAGAGCATAATGGGAGAAACTCAAATTACAGCTGATGGAGATGAATCATTTATTAATCTGGGGGTTGGGGCTATCACAGATCAGTTTGCAATAAAGATAAGAGTCCTAAGAATGCCCATATTCCTAAAAGTGGTTCCTGCTCTAAATTCTACCACATAAAGAGGAAAGAGTGCTTATAAAACAATTTTAAAATACTGCTTTTAAAACTCATCTGCATGACATGCCGGCTCTTTGTCTACAATTGCCCTGTTCAGCAAAAATCAGACTTGGACTAGGAATAGAGTTGGGAAAATTATTTATCTTGTTGTGGGGCCTGGGAGAAATCAGTTAACCTCTCTGAGCGTTTCTTTATTTGTAAAATGAGGCTAACGATGGACCTCTCCTTATAGGGTTGTTGTGAGGCTTAAATGAGGTTGTATAAATAAAGAGCTTAGTTAGTTTCTGGCACTCAGTAGCTGCTCAATAAAAAAGAAAGTATTTTATGTATGCTTAGTATTACTATAAATTATATCATCATCTTCATCTTTACCAATAGGCAAAGCTTTTCTTTACAGAGGAAATCCAGAAAATAATAATCTCAATCTTTATAAATCAAAGGAGAAAGAGACAACAGGTTTCCATAGAGTATTGTGTGTAACAAAAGATTCTAGGCTGGGTGCCCTACAGCACTCTGGGAGGCTGAGGTGGGTGGATTGCTTGAGCTCAGGAGTTTGAGACCAGCCTGAGCAAGAGTGAGTCCACGTCTACTCCCAGGAAGATTAGCTGGGAGCTGTGGCGGGCAACTGTAGTCCTAGCTACTCAGGAGGCTGAGGTGAGAGGGTTGCTTGAGCCTAGGAGTTTGAGGTTGCTGTGAGCTATGACCCTACAGCACTCTACCCAGGGTGACAGTAACCCTCCATCTCAATAACAATAAAAATTAAAGTTTAAAAGTTCTAAAACATAAAATTAAAATTAAAAAGAGAGGGAGGAGGGAGATCAAGAGTGAGTGATTAACTGACCTGTGTGAAATTAGCAGAAGTCTCCCAATCATAAAATAATGACTTCAAATGTATTATAGACCATTAAAAAAGATATCTCAGAAGGAGTGAAGTGAGGAACAGCAATGCAGTGAATAAATTGTTTCTGAGCATGAGGTTTTTATAGGACCCTGGAGAGGGATGAACTGCTGCAATGACTTTGAAAAGCTCACATACAGTTAACACTATTAACGATTTTTAAAAAAAGGCCTCTATAAGTCAGACTGTAGAATGTAATAAAAGAAATTAATATTCACCAGGGCAGGCTTTTAAACTGAAACAGAAACCTAACACCAGAACCCAACATTTCCATTGTAATAAGCTCATTGAAATAAGCACATGTCCACTCAGTGCCTATAGCGCAAGCGACTAAGGCGCCAGCCACATACACCAGAGCTTGTGGTTCGAATCCAGCCCAGGCCTGCCAAACAACAATGACAACTACAGGTGTGGTTAAAATAGCCAGGTGTGGTGGCGGGTGCCTGTAGTTCCAGCTACTTGGGAGGATGAGGCTAGAGAATTGCTTAAACCCAGGAGTTTGAGCTTGGCACTCAACCCAGGGCAATAGCTTGAGGCTCTGTCTCAAAAAAGAAAAAAGCACATGTCAGGCCAGACAGGAATTCCCTATTACTCTCCCTGCTCCACAAACATAGCACAAAAGGGTGAAAGAGGCCTGCCCACTTACCCCTAGAAGAAGGACTTCCAACATCTTCCTGTATCCTGATGTGGTGTGGGCCTCCCCTGGTATGGGGCTGGACCTACTTCACAGCCTTTGGTTCCCTTCCTAGCTTTGTAACCTGGGCACATCACTTTGTTTTTCTGAATCTCAGTTTCTTCTTCTGTAAAATGGGGCCATTTCCTCCAATTTAGTAAGGTCATCATGAGGATTAGATGTGAGTTACTGCCTAGTTCAATGCTTGACCTGAGAGTCACTCAAAACTGGGGCAATGTGAGTTTATAAACTGTCATGCATTATCGTTTACAAAGCCCTTTTTCATGAATTCTTCCCATTCCCCTTCACTTTGATATTGACTGGGCAGTTACGCTCTGCCAGGCATATTGCTGGGTCCTGGGTGAGCCTGACTTCTGCCACTAAGAGATTCATAGTGGGATATTGTCCCTCCAAGCAGCCCTGTGCAGCTGATGAGGGAGAGGCTAGACAAGTTAGCAGGCAACAGAGCACATGCCATTTGACCTGCAGTCTGCAGTGGCCTTGGGTCCTCATAAAGGAGGGAGCTAAAGAGATTCTTGACTTATTAGGCAGCCAAGCAGCTGACCCCATGCCCTGGCAGTCAGTCACCAAGACTCAGAAGTGGCTTCTTTTTGGCAGATCCCTATTTCTCAAGGGCTGTATGGCAACAGGTTGAGTTCATTAAAAGCTTAGGTCTAGGCTCAGCGCCTGTGGGCCGTATACCCACGTATACCTGAGCTGGTGGGTTCGAATCCAGCCCGGGCCTGCCAAACAAAACAACAATGACAGCTGCAACCAAAAAACGGCCAGGCACTGTGGTGGGCGCCTGTAGTCCCAGCTACTTGGGAGGCAGAGGCAGGAGACTCGCTTGAGCCCAGGAATTGGAGGTTGCTGTGAGCTGTGATGCCACAGCCTCTATCCAGGGTGACAGCTTGAGGCTGTCTCAATAAAAAAAAAAGCTTAGGTCTATCTGTCCTACCTACACAAGGATGTGGTGCTCCAGACAGAAGCATGAAAATCACTTTGTGAGCTCTCTCCCATCAAGGCTTGAGGGTTCAGCTTCCCCATTTATAGTGGGGCCGCAGGCTTTGGGGGAAAAAAAAACCCATGGAACTCAAGCTTAGTCTGGCCCAGCTTGATGTGAATGTTCTTATTCCTTTCCATTCATCTGTCCACAGTGTTCAGGGCACACGTGTCAGAGAAAAACAACCAGATTCAAAGCAATTTCTCCCTTCTGAGTGTCAGCAACAGCCAACTCAGGGGCTGGTCCTCAGATTGACAGGAAAATACAACAGGGTAGCCTGCAGACCTCTTTCCAGATTGTACCTAGGCCAAGTGGGATCATGAGCATAACCACCAGTGATACCAGCACACAGTAGGTGATCTTGAAGGGTAACCAGCCTCACTTACTGCTTACAAATGCACCTCCAACTGAGGACAGGAATATACAGGCGGTTTCAAAATTTTAAAACCATTGCAATAAGTTATCTATTTGGTTTCTCTCCCCCACCCTGACATTGTTTCTTCCTAGGGACACAATCTATATCCAGTTCCAGAAGGATCCAGCTTTCAACAGACACTGAACCACAATGATAACCAACCTACTGTATTAGAAGAGCTAAACAGTTTTTTGTTGGTCTTTCTTGGAATATTCTATACAAAAACAAAAACAGACATGATTTGTATTAACTTAAAAAAAAAAAAAACACTGCAAGGCTGTGTGGTAGGTGGACCCAAATCCCAGAAGGGGCTTATTGCAGGGGAGTAGAGTGAGGGGGGGTTGGAGGAAGCTTCTGATGTAAAGATCAAGGGATACAGGTGGGGCTGTCCCAGGCAATTAGCCCCATGTCCCAACTAAAGGAAAAGCCAACTTACTTGAGGCTTCCACACCTAAGTCATTCTAATTTGCATTCAGATAAGTAGCAGTTACGGACCCAGCTAAGCAGGCTGATTATGAGTTACACACCTCAGAGGAAACTTGCATATCTGGTTTGTGGCTTCCATGCCACTTGTCATTTGAATTGAATGACAGCCATTGAATTTCCTCAGTGGTCAAACAGGCTGGCCCTGCGAGGGGTCTTCTCCTGTAATACAGAGGAAGCCAGCAGAGTAGGCAGGCGTGACAGCAAGAGTACTGCTTAGAGAGTCCAGAGGCCTGAGTTCTGGTCTGGCTCAACAGATCACTCAATGGCTGTATGATCTTGGCAAGTCACTTAACCTCTCTAGTCTAGGTTCGTTTGGCTATAAAACAAAAGGATAATTCTGTGCTTCCAGACTGCCGTAGTGTTCCCAAATAGAATAAGTATTGAACCAAAGATGATGGAAAGCCACTCTTTCTGGGTTCACTCTAAGACTATGTAATGAGTCCCAGATACCTATTAGGCCAGATTCTACAGATGTCCATCTAATTAAGATAAGAAGCATGAGTGAAAAAAATCACCCCCAGAATTTGGATCTTAAGAAAGGTGAGAGGTGATTAGCTGAGTGTGGTGGTGGATGCCTATAGTCCCAACTACTCAAGAGGCTGAGGCAGGAGGATCACTTGTGCCCAGGAATTTGAGGCTGCAGTGAGGTATGTCACCCACTGCCAGGGTGACAAAGTAAGACACTGTATCAAAAACAACAAAATAACCAGAACTGAGAGGTGAAAATCATTCTTATGCTCTTCCACCTCTGTTTTTTTCCTGAACAGTGAGAGCAAACAGGGGTCATCTCATGTACCAACTCCAATTGACCTAGTTATGTTAAGAAAGACATGAAGGGGTGGTGCCTGTGGCTCAGTAGGTAGGGCACCAGCCCCATATACTGAGGGTGGCGCGTTCATACCCCAGCCCTGGCCAAACTGCAACAAAAAAATAGCTGGGCGTTAAAAAATAAACTAGGCAGGTATTGTAGAAGATGCCTATAGTCCAAGCTTCTTGGAAGGCTGAGGATTGCTTGAACCTAAGAGTTTGAGGTTGCTGTGAGCTATGATGTTACAGCACTCTACACAAGCTGACAGAGTGAGACTTTGTGTCAAAAATAAATGAAGTCTGCTGCAAGATATGAAAGGGATTAAGTATTTTAATTTAGTTATGTATTTTAATTTGGAAAGAGATAGGAAGGCAAAGTATCTTCAGCAAGAATTCACAAGAATGGAAATGTAACAAAAAGCCTTCATTCAGCACATATTTAATATTACTAACTCACCAAGTGTGAGGCATTGAAATAACTCAAAGTCATAGAATGTGATAGGTTCCATGAGATTTTAAGAGAGTCAGGAAAAGACTTTCTGGATCAGGTGATCACTAAGCTGATTCCTTAAGAACAAGTGGAACCCAACCAGACAAAAGGGAGGTTGTAAGCTGGAAAATGGAGTGGTCCAGCAGGCAGAGGGACTGCTGTAGGTAAAGCTCTAGAGGTAAGTGAGGGCATGGTGCCATGTGTGAGGCTATAAGCCAGTTAGAAAGGCTACAGCACAGATTTCAAGGTGGGATAATAGAGAGCCAATGAGGCTTCTAGGCAGGAAGTGGGCAGGACTTTAGTCTTTCATGACATCTAAGTCCCCCTTCTCCCCCCCTCCCCGCCCACCCGCCAATTTTTTTTTTTCCCTTTCCTGTCATGTTCAGCTAGGACCTCCAATTGGTAATGTTCTAGAAGAGCTGCAAAAATGACCTGAAAAATGAGAGAGGAGGCCTCACAGAAGTCAGTCTTGCAAACTGATCAGTCAAGTGAGATCTGATTACTGGGTCAAGATAAGAGAGAGAAGATAGACAAAGGGCTGGCCTCTAAGTGGATGTAGTAAAACCTGTGCAACTTGAGAGATTCAGATTGGAGATACAGAGGAGAGGCAAGTACAAGATGTGGATGCTCTAAACTGGGCAAGCAGGAGGCTGACTGCAGCCCACACCCACTGAAGCAGACAGACTCACCCTTCACCATGCTCAACCAACTTTGTTACAAACCACACCCAACTGACAAGAGCTTAAGAAACATGGTTCCATGGTTCTGTGGCTCATCAGTAGGGCGCCGGCCCCACATACTGAAGGTGGCGGGTTCAAACCCAGCCTCGGCCGAACTGCAAAAAACCCCAGAAAAATAGATGGGCGTTGTGGCGGATGCCTTGTAGTCCCAACTACTTGGGAGGCTGAGGCAAGAGAATCGCCTAAGCCCAGGAGTTGGAGGTTGCTGTGAGCTGTGACGCCACAGCACTCAAGGGTGATAAAGTGAGACTCTGTCCCTGCCAAAAAAAAAAAAAGCTTTGCTTGTTACAGAACAATGGTGCCACCAGTTGGGGCTTCGCTTCTCCACCCAGTGCCTTCTGTCTGCTTCTTCAGATAGAACCCTTCTGATTGGACCGTCTTGGCTCACATGAACCAATCCC
>CAUYON010185564.1:0-25678 GCA_963573935.1 Arctocebus calabarensis
AAAAGAATACAGAAAACACTAAGGCTCCTGGTAGAGGGAGAGAATTCTAGTGGGGAGAGAGAAGCTCTCTCCGTTTCTCTCCCGGTCTTTCCCCATCTCTTCCTTTAGGCCTTTTGTCTCAGGGTATATATAGGTGTATGGGTTCCTTGGCCAGGAAATGAATGAATACAGTCCCTTCTGCTAGGGGCAAGGTGAATGGATGTATCAATGAATGGATACAGTCCATTCATGGAATTGAGGTCTAGGAAAGTCACAAGAACTTGACTTAGGCATAGGAGATAGGGGTTCCACAATTAGTCCTAAGTGTGAATTGAAGGAGACACCAAGGCACAGGTGTCTCCTCAGCAGTTAATAGGACTCCCTCCAGTCTCAGGGGAGACCAAATCTCCAGCATTCTTTGGAATTTCTGCTTTACCCCTACAAGCAGTTGCTTGAAGAAGAGAAGACCCATGTTTTACCATGACCAAGCAATGATACACATGCCAATTTGTGGAGTGCTTCGAAATTACATAGAAGCAAACAGTTCTTGCCTCATCCTGCTCCCCACCAAACAAAAAACATTTGCAGAACCCAACTTCTATAACCTCAAACAGAGCACTATCTTTTCAATTTAGAATATCTACACTCAAGTTATCCCGTAGTCTTTTCTTAGAATAAATGATGGATTATTTACTTCCTAGAACTGAAAAACCTATATGTTTCTGCTTTGGGTGTGCATGATTTTTTCTTTAATTTTGTTGGAAGAACAAAGAATCAGTCTTCCCCTAAGAGAAATTTAAGTCCCTGCAGAACAGAAAAGTCCAATTTGAAAACAGCAACTTTTCCATCTTCTCATCATCAAGACCTACTCTCAGTTATTAAGAACAGAAATTTTCAGATGTATCTCTTCTCTATGAAAAGTTCTAATGACCTTCAAAAGTGCAACATAAACAGAGATGAAAAGAGGTAATATGTGTAACCGCATCCTTTGTGCTCCCAGCATCTAGCACGTTGTATACATTGAGGAAATGTGGGATGGAAGTATGGATAAATAAGCAAATTCAATATGACCCTTCTGTTTCAGTGAACTACTACTGCTCTGTGACTTAAAACAGTAATGATTTGTTATTTCTTAGGATTCTGGGGACTGGCTGGTTTTGTCCAAGATTATTCCCTCAGCCTCACTTGGTTCTCCCTCTCATACCTTCTTGTGTTCTAATGAGGGTTCCTTACATGGCAGACTCAGAGCAGCACCCAGGATTATAAAGGTAGAAACTAAACTGCAAGACCTTTTACTCCAAGACTTCAACATCAACACAGCATTACATCTGCCACACAAGTCAGTCAGAAAGGGCACAAGGCCAGCCCAGATTGAAGGGGTGAACAAAGGTACTCTACCTCTGGAAGGGAGTGGCTGCCAAGAATTTGTTCTACAGTCTTCCTCTGGCCACATGTACATTTACTTTCCTTGAACATCCAAAAGGTATTCACCCCCTCTCAAGATCCCCCAAATGTCACTTAACCACAGCATCTGGTTCAGATTCCAATATCTAGAATTTGCAGACATATTTTATCCACAATTGAGAACAAACTATAAGAACTCCAGCTCCTTTATGACCAACCTTCTAGACTCTGTCACCTTATTCTCCCTTTGCATTGCTTCTTCCCAAACTGAGACTGTTTCTCCAATGCTTGACCTCTTGCTTTGCCTCCCACTTTTATTCCTACATTTCCCCCTCCTATTAGCTGATAAAATGTATCTAACACACCCTAGGAATCTTCTCAGAAATGGTTTACTCCCTCTCTGGTTCCATCCTGTTGCTATGTCTCTTGGTAACTAACCCACCCCAGCTAAACCCACAGAACTGGCAAGGGTGTCAGATGGAGTGGACTGATTAAACTAGTGCTTTGAAATATTTATAAAGTTTCTTGGAAAATCAAAACAGTTGAATTTTATTTATGACTTTAGTAATGATTTGTAGTTTAACACTTCAGTGCTTCACTCATCTGTCTATAAAACAGAATAAACAATTTTACCCAGGGTGATATCTTGTCTCTCCCCTATATCCACTTTGTGAGTAGGAGAATATCCAAGGATATTGCTATATATTTTACTTTTCATCCCATGGAAAAACTGTACTTCTTTATAGTTATCATAGATTTAAATTGGTAAATTTAATTATATACTATAATCATCTTTTAATTGTACTTCAAAATGGTTTGATCAAGAAGAACTGCTTTTATTAAATTTGACAGAATGCCCTTACAATTAGCTTCTTAGAGAATAACTTCTGTTAAAAGAAATTGCTGTCTGTGTTCCATTTTGCACTCTTATAATAACCCTGGCCTTGATTCATTATGATAAAGAGAACTAAAATGACTATATCTCTGTTATTTCAAACAGATCTTAAATGTTCATTTCACATACCCAAAGCAACCTGAATCAGGTAACCAAACCATCACTGTGATTCTTTTTGCTAAAAATAGAGTCAAAGCCGATAAATTAACTGCATTCTCAGGTGTACATCCTAAGGCTTCATAATTCATGGAAGCTGCCTAAAAGTAAAATACCATGCAACATAATTTATAATTGGAGCTATTTGTTTAGAAATAGCACTTGTTATGTTCTGTGTCTAAAATAGTTTACAGCTGTATGACATCCCATGTTTGTAGCTTTTTGCAATTTCACTTTGACATTCTCTACTAAAATAACATTACTGGAATTTCTTTCTTCAGTAGGTCCTTAGTCTCGGGATTCCAAGAATGAACCCAAGGACCACAGAAGAGTAGTAAGATAGGATTTATTAGACAGAAAGGAATACAGAAAAAGTACCAAAGCTCCTGGCAGAGGGAAAGACCCAAGTTGGAAAACCTCCCCCAGGTCCTTTGTCTGGGGGAATATATAGTCACAGGGGTCCTTGGTAGTTATGTGTGTCCAGGACTTGGTCCCAAATGAATGGGTACAGTCCCTTCTGCTCAAGACAAGGTGAAGGAGCATTCATTCCCTTGGTGAAATTGCCCAGACCTAGGAAACTTCCATGAAATTGACCAGGCTGAGGACAGGAGGGGTGCTCCTGAATGGGGGAACCCTGTATCCCCCTTAGGCCTGTGAAATGCACACAGGGGAGTAGTGCAGCCAGAGGAGGGCTCTCTAGCTCCGAGGGTGGTTCTGGGGTTGGCACAGGCAGCTGCGCGGGATGTGCTGTGGTCTCAAACCAACTAGGGACCTGCGGGCTTCCACTGCGCTAGCTCTTCTCTGCCACACTTGATTCCCCAGCCTCCCAGCATCTGCTGCACTAACACCCCCAGGGTGGAGCCAAAGGTGCAGCAGGTCTGCCCTGGTGGCCATGGGGCCTGAGGTGGGATACCTCCTGCCCCGTATCAATAACATTAAGTCTTCATACTTGAAGACTGCAAACATTACTTAGCTTGTAACTATGCACTTTAATAGATGCTTGTGCAGAATAACTATTATGAAAACTATATTAATTATCCAAAATATGCATTGGAGTCATATTCTAAACATTGTCACTAAGCAAAACATAAGTGATTCATAAAACCACAAGAGATATTACCTTACCTCTGTCAGAAAGGCTGTTATTAAAATCTCAAAATAACAATAGGTGCTGGGATGGATGCATTTATACAACAAAGATCTAACTACCACATGCAGGAGATAATGATAAAACCAAGCCCTTGTCCTTGTTGAGCTTTCATTACGGTGTGTTGAGAAAGTCAGTAAACAAATAAGCAAGTGAGTGCAGAGGGTACTTAGCAGAGATTAGCACAGTAAGGAAATAATAAAACAGAATGAGGGGACAGTGAGCAGCAGGCTTGGGGAGCAGGAGAGGAGGTTACTATTGTTTATGTAATGCCTAGTAAAAATAAATCAGGCTATAATGTCTGACAAATTTGTTGGCCTCCAGAATGTATTGTATCTCTAACTCTGGTCCAGCGCTCTCTTCTCTCTCCAGGATTACATGGTACATCAGTGCCTACTTTGTCTCCCATGTTAGTGATCTCAGCACATTGATATTGCACAATTGTCTGGATTTCTGACCCCCTGCTACCTCCATTAATTGCATTGGACTTAATTATCATAAAACTATTGATGCAAAGATTGCCTTTCTCTTTGAATTTATCATAATATGGATGTGGTCACATCAGGCTCATTGAGATTAGGAGGACCTCATTTGGATTATAGTTCTTTACTGAAGTCATCTCTGTTTCTTCTTAATTGTCTTTTAACTTTTCTATTCAAAGGCAGGAAAGAGAACTCAAAAAAAAAAGCCAGATGCCAAAAAATAAATGAGAAAACTATAACCTATATGAGAATAATATGAATTGCCATTCAAATTAAATTGCTGGTGTCTTTTACTAGACATGGAGACATTTCAGTTATACACAGATTATTTTTTATAATCATTTACATCAATACTTAGCCAAAATTTGTTACCTCACACTAAATTCCCATCCTCTCCATGAGGCTCATCAGCATTAGGTACTTTAAATTTCCATCTGTGTTTTTGAAACGTGATCCTTTTCAAACCACCTTCTTAATTGTTTTTCCATTGATTGCTTCCTGTGGAGTTGCTTTGAACTTCATGGAGATTTACTCTTCTGATCTCCCCTTCTTTCTTACCCACGGGAGACTGAAAACATAATTCTGCTTATCCTTATCACTCACTTTGAAGAGTTACAGTTTCTTGATCTGATTTTCCATTTCTAATCCTAAATCTTGAGACTTTTATGAATATTAATCAGTGTGCAGTATTCCACTACAGCAAAACTGAAAACATGAGGATTGCACAGTATGACTTAATCACATTATTTAAATATAAAAGATTCAGTTAGGATCTATGAAGTAGAAATAATCCTAAACTATAGACATTCAGTTTAATTGAGAGAAAAGCACTATAGGTAAGGATTGTTTCAGGAGTGCAGAGGATTGTGTGAATCGCTCTGGAAAACTGGTAGGCTTTTGGCTTCTGTGGTTATGCTTAGCCTACCAGCTTGCTCTGCTTTGCTCTGTGGTATGCCTGTAGATAAATACTTTGGAAGAAATGTTTACCCTGGGCTTTTGCTGGATCACAACCACAAAAGTGATCAACTAGAACAGAGAAAATTAAAAAGTTTAAGGATTAAAAAGTTTGTTAATTTCAGGGAGAATGAATGTTGTGTATAACTAAAAACTTTCCTTAATGGAAAATGGCTTTTGAGTTAGAAAGGCATTAGAATGAAAATTACTATTCCCTCCTACTCTGCTTTCTCATTATGTGATAAATGATAGTCAGGTTTTCTGCACTGGCCAATTTCCATATTTTCGAGATATTTTTCTGGTGGCCATTGTTACACAAAAAGTCAGCTTGTCATTTAAACTGCCCATTAACCATTTTTCTTACTTCTTTCTTCCTCTCTCCCTCCCTCCCTCTCTCTTTCTCTCATTCTCTTTTTGTCAAATACATGAAATACAGGATTTTTTAAAACTGCACTGCAATTTGAATATCCTTTATCATATTACTATTATTATATAGGCCAGAGGTTCCAACCTTTTTGGCACAAGGGACCGGTTTTATGGAAGACAGTTTTTTCACAAACTGGGGGGGAGGAAGGGGGAGATCGTTTCAGGATGATTCCAACACATTACACAACTTACTACAATGCAGAAACAGTGGAAGCGCTGGCCATATTTTTCTACAATTAGACAGTCCCATCTGGAGGAGATAGGACACAGTGACACCCGAAGTGTGTTGCTTATGCCCAGTATATTCTGCAATCATTTTTTTTTTTTTTTGAGACAGAGTCTTATTTTGTCTTCCTTGGTAGAGTGCCATGCTTAGAGCTCACAGCAACCTCAAAATCTACCTCGAGCTATTTTCTTGCCTCAGCCTCCCACATAGCTGGGATTACAGGCACCCCACCACAACACTTGGCTAGTTTTAGAGACAGAGTCTGGCTCTAGCTCAAGTGATCTGCCTGCCTCAGCCTCTCAGAGTGCTGGGATTACAGGCGTGAGCCACCGTGCCTGGCCTTCTTCTGTAATCTTGTTTCAGTTTCTGTCACTACAGAAAGCCCTCCTTCCCAAAGATAGGATGTTGGAAATGGAAGTAGGCTTTTCAGTGTTTTGGTGGCAATTTCAGAATATTCTTCCTTGACTTTAACCTAGAATTTACAGAGATTTGAAGTTGTTTCACACAGTTTTAAGGGAACTCAAATATGTGATCTCAAGCAGTTGCCCCCTTCTAGCACAAAGTCCATTCACCGGGCTTATTCACAAATGTGTCATGGATCTATTCCTTCCAAGTTCAGGGGTCTTTTGTACTTGGGAAGTAATTCTCAAACTCTTCTGAAAGCTGAGATAGGTGATCATGCACCAGCTAGGAGGAAGAAGGCCCTGACTCAGCCTCTTTCAAAATTTCTGCTGTTTGAAACACGTCAAAAATCCCAGTGTTCACTTGTCACCCCGTAATTCCAGTTTAGCTTTGAAGGCAGCCACTTTTTCTGATGACTTGAACACAGTTATCCTTCTCTCCTAAAGGGACAGATTGAGTTAGTTGAGCAGGTTGAATATATCACACAAGTAAGCAAGTTTTGTGACCCATTCTGTGTCACTGAAATGTGGGGCCAGTGATGACTCTTTTTCTAAAAGAACTCTGTGGAGCAGCTCTCATAACTCAAAGACTCTGGCCAGTGATCTCCCTCCTCTCTTCTGTGTGCTGTGTCCACCTCACAGAGCTGCATGAATAGATGTGAGTTAAGGGCAGGTGCTTTAATAGGGATGAGAATTTTAATCATATCCTGCAAAGCATTGTGATATTTTTCACCTGTTTACTTCAGGTGACATTTTTCCCCTAGTCAGTATTTCTCTATGGATGACACAGTACATAGAAGTGACCTCTTTGACTAAGCAGTGAAACCAGAAAGCTGAGAAAGCAGTCCCATAATGGGAGCCACTCTGCCCATGCATATACCAAAAACAAAATGACCAATTCAGTTTTCCTGACATAAAATCAGGAAAAGACTTGAATAGCTCTATAGCTGTGTGCCAGTTAGGAACAACAAAAGTGCAAATAACGTATCTTCATGCCCATCCTCCTGAAAAACATACCACCCAAAACAAACACTGTGGACTTGTTGTCAGCATTGGTCGAGCCATCAACCTGGATTGTGTACCACGGTGACTCATTAATCCTTTCTAACCATTGTGCCTCCAAATCCTCTTCTATTTCATCAGTTCATCTAGTTAAGGTGCCTGGCCGAAGAGGAACACATGCCCCCTTTTGAACTGTAGCCTCTACTAGAAGTTCACGGTAAATGTCCTTAGCAGCATGTGCAAGTGGCATCAACTCTTTAAGGGCTCCTCAGCATTAGCAACATGGTTAGCCACTCAGAGTGATGCTCCCAGTTGCAGACACATTTATGTAGTGTGGTCTTCCATAATTGCTTCTGTTCTTCATGTTCACTTTTTATTTTCTCTTTTGGAAAACTCCAAAGGCTTGTCTTTTAATGCAAGGTGTTTGGTTTCCATTGGCTGAGTAGTTTTGAAGGTTTCAAGGATTCATTGGCTTGCTAGTTGGTTCATATCATACAAAGCAAGCTTGGAGAACATGAATCACCTGTTGCAATGAACCAGCAATTTAAGAAGGACTCTCGATATTTTCTTTTAAATGCAGCTTTCATTTTGTTGGCATTCTTAGAGTCTTCCACTTTCTCATCCTTGGGTCTTTCTTCCTTTTCAAAGAAGCTCTCCAGAGATGTTTGTTTTTTACTCATTTTTGCTAGGATTAGCTTGTGGGCTTACCAAAACTGTGACTGAGACAAATGCACAGTGTGGGAAAGAGGCACAGATGGAAGTGGTAAATAAAATAATGGGCGGGCCATGCACAGACTAAAATAAAATAAGTATTGGATTCTGACGTAAATCCTCCCACCAGATGCAGCTGTACAATTGAAGCACATCAACTCCCTTGCCACTACAAAGCCTGCCACCAGATGCAGCTTTACAATTAAAGCGAAATGCTCACTTACCACTGTAAAGCCTGCCACCAGATGCAGCTTAATTGTCACTTGCCACTTACTGATAAGGTTTTGATATGAGTCTGCAAACAAGTGATTTATTGTGGTCTCTGCGCAGTCAAACCTCTCTGCTAAGGGTAATTTGTATCTGCAGCCACTCCCTACTGCCTCAGCTCCACCTCCAATCATCAGGCATCAGACACTACCTAAATCCCTCTCGTGTGCTGTTTACAACAGAGTTGACACTCCTATGAGAATCTAATGCCGCTGCTGATCTGATGGGAAATGGAGCTTAGGTGGTGATGCAAGAGATGAGCAGCAGCTTTAAATAGGGATGAACGTTGGCTTACTTGCCTGCCATTCACCTCCTGCTGTGTGCTCAGTTCCTAACAGGCCATGGACTGGTATTAGTCAGCAGCCCAGGAGTTGGGGACCCCAGATATAAGCTATCTAGTCAAAAGGCAGAGTAGAAGTGTGCTGGCCAAACCAGTAGAGAAATGTGGAAGATTAGCAGTTGCTAGGCAATAAATTAGTTTTTAGTTTTGCTTTTTTACCTTAAAAAAAAAGAAAATGAAGAATCAGATTAAATGGATAGGTCTGTACAATATATGATGAGAACCTCTTCCCTGTGATATCAACAGAAATTTCCATCTGCATGAACTCGTCTTAGTTGGAACCTGTTTGGACTTGTAATCTTCAGGAATGAATGGAAAATATAGATCATAACTTTTATTCTCTAAGTTAACAAAAACCATTGTGCTGTGGTACAATTTATCTCCTCAAAGGGGACTTTTCGAAATAGAGTTGTTGATTTTCATTTGAGAAAATTTTATTATGGTAAACTTTGCTTTCTCAAATTTAATTTAATGTAACAATAAAATGTAATACTATGATACATTTCTGCACAGATTTCAGTCTATATTAAAACGTTTCTGACTTGCTGGAAAGATCATTCTTTGGCTGGCTTTAATGTTTGGGATCAGTGAAAAAGAAACTAGATATTATATGATACTTTTTTACTTCTATTTCTGGTAAATTTACTGATTTTGATAAAACCCAAAACATATTTTGCCAGGGCATTTATAAAAATAGAGGCATTGTTAATGATTAGGATTTTTTTTTAAGTTTTTATTTATTCATTTATTTTGCATGCTTAACTTGTGCAAAGCACTACCCAAATGCTGATAGGGGATATCAGATTGCTATTTTCCTCTTACAAATCAGGTTTCAGGATGGGAGAATATAGATATTCCAGGCAGGTTGTAAAGCAAGTCTGGTTCTCCTATGGCTTTCTATAACATGAACTATATTAGTTCCCAGGCATATCATATTATCCATCTACCTGCAGCATGCCTTCTGAACATTAAAAGTGCACCCTTTATCTTAAGATAAGATATATACACTCCAGAGGGTATCAGGATGACATTAACAGCATTAATAGATTGTCAAAATGTAAACTAATATGTGTCTCACTCTTCATAATCTTATATATTCTCAGAAACCATAGTCATAATCTTATATATTCTTAGAAACCATAGTCTTCCACAAACAGAAGTAATGAAGCCATTCTTTAGATTACTGAATGGCCTTAAAAGTTAATGCACCTTCTAAAAGTTTTAAATGTAAAACCAGGTGTACCTAAACCACTGGGGAAATCTGGCTCAATATGTATTATCATTTTTCACCATTCTCTTGAAAATATTCTTCTGAAGTGCAAAGTTCCTGTCATTAGGGGGCTACTGTTGTGTGAAGTCAGCAAGTGAGTTTCAAACTTTAAAATATGCACTCAAGAAATTATATTTGCAGTCAGTAATTGTGGTTTGCTCAAAAAACCTGGCCTAACTGGTCCAAGGACATGATGTAGTGGTATTTATAAAATCTACTTGCTATAGCAACTTTATGTAAACACAATCTCAAGTGTTCATTTCATAATGACTTCTGCTATCAATACACAATCTGCTTAGTTACCAGAAACTATCAATATGCCCTTCACCTCACATGTTCTTAAGTGACAGGTTCTACTTCTCCAGCTTGTTATTTATTTGTTAGCTTTATTGATTTGGAGTCCTTCTCTACTTCTATTCATATGTCTAGAGGAAAATTATATTAGCACTGACTTTGTGACAAAAATGCTATGAAGAGCTGAAAATGATCACTATGGGATCAATTTGTAAGGTCAAGGGAAAATGAAGAAATATTGGTACACCAAGTATTGTTTACCACCATTCTTAATGTAAACCAAATCAATTTCCATAAATGCAATTTTCAAATTCAGCTAATAGAGAAGAAGATGGACAACTGAAGCCAACTTTCAGCAGAAGCTCCCATCCAGAGGGAGAAATAATGGCCAAAACCAACCCAATAAAGCAGAAGAACAGGAGCTGAGCTGACATAGAGGACTAATAGGTTCACATCATCCCTGCTGAGGCAAGCTGGGACTCCAAGGAAACAAATTTAAGGTACAAAACCCATCCCAAAGAGGATGGAAATCCTTCCCCTCCTCCCACCTCATGAGAGCAGTTTGAGGTGGGTAGTGAACAGAGGACCTTTTGTTTCACCAAAGGGGAGAGAACGACTGAGGGCCAGGATTCACCCCACAGAGATATACCGTTACAACTCGAGGCAGTCTCTTGCCTGGGACAAAAATTGAACTAATATTCTCCCTACTTTCCTGAATTCTTAATCCACCCTTCCCCCCATCTCCTGGTGGTCAGGAAGACTATCCCCTGCAGAATCCGACAGATTTTTGCTAGGGTGGGGCATCTCATGAGCTATGGGGCAGTTGCACTGAATCTATAACTTTAATAGAGGTGGAGAGAGTCACAAGGGGAGAGAAACTTGCCCCATGTTGGAAAGAGCATACCACAGGAACTGCCCTACCAATCACTGGGACCTTACTGGTGCCCACTGGCACCCCTCCTGCTTCTGCTACCCATAGGGCACTGCCCTCCAGCTTCCTGGCTCCTGCAACCTGCAACTGGTAGGCTCTGCCCTCCAGCTCCCACTTAACTCCTGTGGGCGGCTCTGCCCTCTGGCTCCCCACTGGTCTCCTGTGACCCTCAACCGGCAGTCTGTGGCTCTGTCCCCCAGCTCCCTGCCCAGCTCCAGTGACCAGTGAGGCTGGTGGCAATGCCCTCCAGTTCCCTGCCCGGCTCCTGCAACTTGTACACAGGGTTACCCAAGATTGGTGGCACCACCCTGAACAGTGGCAGTGCCACCCGGACAGTGCTGGTGGCTCCACAGTCCCTCCCACTGGGGTCAAATTAAGGAGAGAAACCTTCCCAATTCTGTGGAACACGGAGGGAAACTGACCTGACCTGCAAGGGTTCCAGAGATGGAGTGTGGCCAAGGCAGAGGTGTAGTCTCTGAGGAAGAGAAAAACACTCCTCCATAATAACCTCCGGCTGGGTACAGATGCAAGTAGAACACTCCAGTTTCCAAGGATCACCGTAGGGAATCACGCCTGAACTCTTCCCACATACAGGTCACACAGTGAGATGGCCCAGTCGAGGGGGCATTGTCTCCTCTTTGACTTAAGTGCAAATCCCTGGTGTACCTGAATATTAGAGAAAGCTGGGCTGCATCCCTGTGGCGTAACTAGTGACAGGGGGTGACAGTGACGCAAAGTGGGGAAAGAGGCACCAGCCCACCTGGAATAGTTCTTTTGCTGGGCAGGCCTTTCTGACTCCATGGACCACAGGAGCAAGTCACACTTGAGCTGCTAGTGGACTACTGCTATCCAGTTGCTGGAGACCTTTTGAACTCTTCCACTTGACCTGTGTTTCTGCTGACTGGGAAGATTGGTTTGGAACTCTTGATCTGGGCCAATTGCCTGGGGACTCTCCAAGGTTATACCCTGGTTGTGTTTAGAGGGACAGTCTGATTCTCCTCTCCCAGTTAGTGCCAGTGAGGGGCAGGGTGTCTTAATTGCTTGTATTCCTCCACAGCTGAGATTTCAACCCAAAGTCACCAATCCACTAGGATTTGTCAGAGTCTGACTAAATACAAGATAGACCCACCTAGCCCCATCATACCAAGTAGGTCCCCAGAGTCTCAGGCTGTAGCTCTGAATGGGAACTTGGTAAAAGCCTTAGAGGAAAAGCCACACTCACCTGTACCAGCACTCTGGTAAAGTGTTGATTAATTACACCTCCTGGAGCCCTCAATTTCATTCCACCTTACCAACCTCTGTAAACAAGTGGTGACAAATAACAATGGGGCAGAATCAATGGAAAAACTCAGGCATCATGAATAACCAGAGTAGATCAACTCCCCCAAGGTACAACAAAGGAGACACAATAGAAGTTCCCATTCATAAACAAATGGCTGAAATGTCAGAAATTGAGTGCAGAATTTGGGTAGCAAATAAGATTAAAAGCATTGAAGTAAAATTGGAATTAGAAGTTCAAGGGTAATTCAAAAGTTGGCTCAAGAATTCAATGCATTGAACGGTAAAAATCCCCAAACATTGTGACAAATTGAGGCAAGAATTTGCATCCATCAAAGACCTAAGGAATACAGTAGAATCCCTCAGTAATAGGTTAGAGCAGGCAGAAGAAAGGATCTGAGACATTGAAGACAAAGCTTTTGAATGCTCCCAAACACTCAAAGATGAAGAGAAATGGAGAGAAAGATGGATCATTGAGAGAGTTGTGCGACTACCAAAAAAAACAAACATTCACCTGCTTAGAATTCCTGAAGGTGATGATAATAATCTGAAAGGCACGAATGCTCTACTCCAAGAGATTTTAGAGGCAAACTTTCCAAGCATGGCAAGAGAGACAAATTCAGATAGCAGTTTCAGAACCCCAGCACGACTAAATCCAAATAAAGCATCCCCTAGATACATTGTAATTAACTTCACCAAAGTTCATATGAAAGAGAAAATCTTGCAAGCAGCCAGACATAAGAAAAATCATAACCTACAAGGGGAAGAATATTAGAATGACTGCAGATCTTTCTGCTGAAACTTTTCAAGCCAGAAGAGGATGGCCATCAACCTTCAAACTCCTAAAACAACTTTGAGCCCAGGATCCTGTATCCAGCTAAACTGAGTTTCATTTATGATGGAGAAGTCAAATACTCTAATGATATTCACATGTAGAAGAAATTTGCCATAACTAAACCAGCTCTTCAAGATATTCTCAGACCCAGCCTCCATAATGACCAACAAAATGCTCTACCACCAAAGTAAACTCCCTCAGAAATTATTGATCAAAACCCAACTTCCACAGTGGCAAAGGATTAAAAACATCCACTGGTCTTTCAAAAAACTTGACACCCAAAATACTACCAGGCTTATCAATACTTTCAATAAACATGAATGGCTTAAATTGTCCACTAAAGAGGCACAGGTTGGCTGACTGGACACAAAAACTCAGGCCAGATATCTACTACATACAAGAATCTCATCTTATCTTAAAGAATAAATGTAGACTTAGGGTGAAGGAATGGACAACTATAATCCAGGCAAATGGAAAACAAAAAAAGCAGAGGTTGCAATTTAATTTGCAGATAGATTAGGCTTTAAACCAAAAAAGTAAAGAAAGATGAGAATGGTCACTTCATATTTGTTAAGGGAAATACTCAACATGATGAGATATCAATTATTAACATTTATGAGCCCAACCAAAATGCTCCTCAATTTATAAGATCCTAACAGACATGAACAATTTGCTATCTTCCAGCACCATAATAGTCAGAGATTTTAACACCTTTTTGCAATGTTGGATAGATCCTCCAAGAAGAAACTAAGCAAAGATTTCTGGACTTAAACTTCACCATACAACAATTGCATTAAGTAGACATCTACAGAACATTTCATCCTAACAAAATTGAATACACATCCTTCTCATCAGCCCATGTAACATCCTCCAAAATTGATCACATCTTAGGTCACAAGGCTAACCTCATAAATTTAAAAGAATAGAAATTATTCTTTGTATTTTCTCAGATCATCATTGAATAAAATTTGAACTCACCAATAATAGGAATCTGCATACTCATACAAAGACATAGAAACTAAATAACCGTATATTGAAAGTTAGCTGGGTCAAAGATGAGATTAAGAAGGAAATTACCAAGTTTTTGGAACAGAATAATAATGAAGATACAAATTATCAGAACTCTGGGATACTGCAAAGGCAGGCCTAACAGGGAAATTTATAATGCTGCAAGCCTTCCTTAAGAGACTAAAAAGAGAGAAAGTCAACAACTTAATGGGCCATCTCAAGAAACTGGAAAAGGAAGAACACTCCAAACCCCAAATCCAGCAGAAGAAAAGAAATAACCAAAATTAGAGCTAAATTAAATGAAATTGAAAACAAAAGAATTATTCAAAAGATGAATGAATCAAAAAGTTGGTTTTTTGAAAAGTTTAATGAAATTGATAAACCCTTGGCTAGCCTAACCAGAAATAGAAAGTTAAAATCCCTAATTTCATCAATCAGAAATGACAAAGGCAAAATAACAACAGACACCTCAGAAATTCAAAAATTCTTAATGAATATTTACAAAAGCTCTATTCTCAGAAATATGAAAATCTAAAATAAATGGACCAATACTTGGAAGCACACCACCTTCCTAGACTTACCTAGAAACAAGTAGAAATGTTGAACAGACCTATATCAGGTATTGAAATAGCATCAACTATACAAAATCTCCCCAAAAAAGAAGAGTCTGGGACCAGACAGCTTCACATTGGAATTCTACCAAATCTTAAAGAGGAACTAGTACCTATATTAAATATCCTTTTCCAAAGGATAGAAAAAGAAGGAATACTTCCCAACACATTCTATGAAGCAAATATCACCCTGATCCCCAAACCAGAAAAAGACCCAACAAGAAAAGAAAATTATAGACCAATATCTTTAATGAATATAGATGCAAAAATATTCAATAAGATCCTAGCAAGCAGAATCCAGCAATACATCAAATTATACACCATGACCAAGTTGGTATTATCCCAGGGTCTCAAGGATGGTTCAATATACGTAAATCTATAAATATAATACATCACATAAACAAAATAAATAACAAAACCATATAATTCTCTCAATCGATGCAGAAAAAGCTTTTGACAGTATCCAGCATCCTTTTATGATCAGAACACTTAATAACATAGGTATAGAAGGGACATTTCTTAAACTGATAGAGGCCAGCTGCAGCAAACCCACAGCCAATATCATATTGAATGGAGTTAAATTGAAATCATTTCCACTCAGATCAGGAACCAGGCAAAGTTTTCTATTGTCTCCACTGCTTTTTAACATTGTAATGTAAGTATTAGCCATCACAATCAGGCAAGAAAAGGCAATCCACATAGGGTCAGAGAAGATCAAATGTTTCTCTCTTCGCAGATGATATGATTATATATCTGGAAACCCCAAGAATTCAATTACAAAACTCTTAGAAGTGATCAAAGAATATGGCAGCGTCTCAGGTTACAAAATCAATACTCACAAATCTGTAGCCTTTATAAATACCAACAATAGTCAAGCTGAAAAAACAGTCAAGGGCTCTATTCCTTTTACAGTAGTGTCAAAGAAGATGCGATATTTGGTAGTTTTCCTAACAAAGGACATGAAAGATCTCTATAAAGAGAACTATGAAACTCTGAGAAAAGAAATAGCCAAAGATGTTGGCAATCTTTTTTTTTTATTTTTACATATATGTGTGTTTATTAGGTTTCCACTTTTGCCTTCACATAATTAAAAAGGCTTAAAATTTAATAATAATAACAATGTTTAAGGTAAGGACTAGAAACAAAAACCTCGAAAAGAATGAACAAAGATAAATACATTCAGAAAAAAATCAGATGATTACGGCATCAAAATATTAAGCAATATTAATAGTAATAATGCAAAGAAAGTAACATTCACATTGTCAAATAAGAGTATGTCTATTATAGGATGCTTTAACTCTCAGGCTTAATATGGGGTCATGAGTTAACTTCTTATTTTTTATTCCAAAGTCTCAAAAAATAGACAATTAATATTTATAAATAAAAGTAAAAGATAATTTCAAAAAACAGATCATGCCAAATCTTATAGACAATAGAAAAAGAAGAAATTTTTCAAAATTATTCTACTTAATCTGGATACACCTGATATTAAAATTGGAGAAAATATATTGTTATAAAGGGAAATTACAAAAATATTTCACTTGTAAATGAGGATGCAATATCCTAAACAACATATTAACAAGTTGAATTAATAATTAATGTTTAAGTCAGGTATTTTGGTCAAAATTGAATCCAGTTTATGTGAGAATTAGTCACTATTTTCTTTTCTTGTTTTTTTTCCCTCACCCCCTCCATCCTCCTCTCTCTGTCTGCTCTCCCTTGCCCCGTGCCCCACTGTGTCATTGTCATTAATTGTCCTCATATCAAAGTTGAATACATAGGATTCATGCTTCTCCATTCCTGTGATGTTTTACTAAGAATAATGTGTTCCAACTTCATCCACATTAGTACAAATGCTGCAAAATCTCCATTTTTGATGGCTAAGTAATATTCCATGGTATACATATACTATAGCTTACCAATCCATTCTTGTGTTGAAGGATGTTTAGGCTGTTTCCACAATTTAGCAATTGTAAATTGAGCTGCGATAAACAGCCTAGTACAAGTGTCTTTATAATAAAAGTTTTTTTCTCCTGGATAGATGCCCAGTAATGGGATTGCAGGATCCAATGGGAGGTCTAGGTTGAGTTCTTTGAGGTTTCTCCATAGTTCCATCCAAAAAGGTTGCATAAGTTTGCAGTCCCACCAGCAATGTAAAAGTGTTCCTTTCTCTCCACATCCACACCAACATCTGCAATTTTGAGATTATGTGATATTGGCCATTCTCACTGGAGTTAGATGATATTTCAGGGTGGTTTTAATTTGCATTTCTCTAATAATTAGGGATGATGAGCATTTTTTCATGTTTTTACTGGCCATTCGTCCATCAACTTTAGAGAAGATTCTATTCATCTCTCGTCCCCATTGATGTATGGGATTGTTGGATTTTTCTTATAGATTAATTGAAGTTCTGTAGAGATCCTGGTTATTAAACTTTTGTCTGGTTCAATATATGCAAATATGCTTTCCCATTGGGTAGGTTGTCTATTTTCTCTGCTTGTTGTCACCTTGGCTGCACAGAAGCTTTTCTGTTTAATTAAGTCTCATTTGTTTTTTATTGCTGTTGTTGCTATTGCCATGGCAGTCTTCCTCATAAAGTCTTTCCTCAGGTCAATATCTTCCAGGGTTTTTCCAATTCTTTCTTTGAAGATTTTTATCATTTCATGCCTTAAATTTAAGTTCTTTATCCATCTTGAATCAATTATTGTGAGTGGAAAAAGGTGCGCATCCAGTTTCAGTCTTTTACATATGAATATACAATTCTCCCAGCACCATTTATTGAATAGGGAATCTTTCCCCCAGGGAATGCTCTTGTTCGGTTCATCGAAGATTAGGTGGTTATAAGTTGTTGGTTTTGTTTCTAGGTTTTCTATATGATTCTAAGTATCTATGTCTCTATTTTCATGCCAGTACCATGCTGTCTTGACCACTATTGCCTTGTAATATAGCCTAAAATCTGGTATGGTGATATCCTAGCTTTGTTTTTATTACTAAGAACTGCTTTAACTATACGGGGTTTTTTCTGGTTTTATACAAAGCACAGAATCATTTTTTCCAAGTCTTGAAAGTAGAGAACCCCAAAGACTCAACCACAAGACTCTTGGAAGTCATCAAAGAATACAGCAATGTCTCAGGATATAAAATCAATGTCCATAAGTCAGTTGCCTTTGTATCCGCCAACAACAGCCTAGTTGAGAGGTTAATTAAGGACACAACTCTCTTCACCATACCTCCAAAGATAATGAAATACTTAGGAATATATCTAACAAAAAAGGTGAAAGACCTCTATAAAGAAAATTATGAAACCCTAAGAAAGGAAATAGCAGAGGACTTTAACAAATGGAAGAACATTCCATGCTCATGGCTGGGAAGAATCAACATTGTTAAAATGTCTATACTACCCAGAGCAATTTACTGATTCAGCACCATCCCTATTAAAATACCAACAGCCAAAGATGCTAACAAATGGAAAAACATACCATGCTTATGGCTGGGAAGAATTAACGTTGTTAAAATGTCCATACTACCCAAAGCAATATACGATTTTAATGCAATCCCTATTAAAGCATGACTGTCATATTTTAAAGACCTCGAAAAAATAATACTTCATTTTATATGGAATCAGAAAAAAATTCGAATAGCAAAGACATTACTCAGAAATAAAAAACAAATCAGGAGGAATCATGCTACCAGACCTCAGACTATACTATAAATCGCTAGTGATCAAAACAGTATGGTACTGGCACAAAAACAGAGAGGTAGATGTATAGAACATAATAGAGAACCAAGAGATAAACCCAGCTATTTACCATCATTTGATCTTTGATAAGCCAAGCAAAAACATTCAGTGGAGAAAAGATTTCCTATTTAACAAATGATGCTGGATGAACTGGCTGGAGACCTGTAGAAGATTGAAACTGAACCCACACTTTTCACCATTAACTAAGATAGACTCTCACTGGATAAAAAATTTAAACTTAAGCCATGAAACTATAAAAATACTAGAAGAAAATACAGGGAAAATAATCAAAGAAATCAGCCTGAGTGAATATTTTATGAGTAGGTTCCTCCTGGCAATTATAGCAACAACAAAAATATATTACTGGGATCTGATCAAACTAAAAACCTTCTGCACAGCCAAGAACACAGTATGTAAAACAAGCAGACAGCCCACAGAATGGGAGAAGATATTTGCAGGTGATATCTCTGACAAAGGTTTAATAACCAGAATCCACAGAAAACTCAAATGTATTAGCAAGAAAAGAATAAGTTATCCCATCTCAGTGTGGACAAGGGACTTGAATAGAAACTTCTATGAAGAAGACAGGCACATGGCCTACAGACACATGAAAAAATGCTCATTATCCTTAATCATCAGAGAAATACAAATCAAAACGACTTTGAGATATCATCTAACTTCAGTAAGATTACCCCACATCACAAAATCCCAAAACAAGAGATGTTGGCCTGGATGTGGAGAAAAGGGAACACTTCTACATTGCTGGTGGGAATGCAAACTAATACGTTCCTTTTGAAAAGATGTTTGGAGATCACTTAGGGATCTAAAAATAGACCTGCTATTTGATCCTTCAATTCCACTATAGGTATATAGCCAGAATATCTTTTTGATACAGCCAAAAATCACTTTGTAACAAAGATATTTGCACCAGAATGTTTATTGCAGCTCAATTCATACTTGCTAAGTCATGGAAGAAGCCCAAGTGCCCATCGACCCATGAATGGATTCATAAATTGTGGTATATGTACACCATGGAATATTATGCAGCCTAAAAAAAGATGGAGACTTTAACCTCTTTTATGTTTACATGGATGGAGCTAGAACATACTCTTCTTAGCAAATTATCTCAAGAACAGAAGAAAAAGTATCCAATGTACTCAACCCTCCTATGAAACCAATTTATAAGCACCCACACTTCCAATTGAATGCTACAACCCAACTACAACCCAAGATGAACGGGATAGAGGAGGGGGAAGGGTGGGGTAGGATGGGTGGAGGGAGCATAATTGGTGGGACCACACCTATGGTGCATTTTACAAGGGTGCATGTGAAATCTCCTAAGTGTAAAATATAAATGTCTTAACACAATAACTAAGAAACTACAGTGAAGACTATTTAACCAGTTTGATGAAAGTATTTTAAATTGTATATAAAACCAGCACATTGTACCCCATAATTACATTAATGTACACAGCTATGATTTAATTAAAAAATAAAATAAAATAAATTCAGCTAATAGAATAGAATCTCTGTATATCGATTACCCAAGGGACTGTAACAAACTAGTCAACATACAGAAGTGGTCAAATTAAGGAACCAGGCCTGCCGGACTGATACACATGTGTGGTGCACGTCTGGTCTATGAAAATTAGGTCAATTTAAGGAAGTGATCAATGTAGGAAGGTGGTCAATTATGAAGATTCTACTGTATTTTCTTTTCAGATAATAAATAACCCAATCCTATCAGTTTTATTTTATTATTATTTTTTTTTAGACAGAGTCTCACTATGTTGCCCTTAGTGCCATGGCATCACAGC
Organism: Arctocebus calabarensis; assembly: GCA_963573935.1. Classification (NCBI taxonomy): domain Eukaryota; kingdom Metazoa; phylum Chordata; class Mammalia; order Primates; family Lorisidae; genus Arctocebus; species Arctocebus calabarensis. The sequence continues at coordinate 20,174 of CAUYON010185564.1, forward strand.
TCACAGCAACCTCAAACTCTTGGGCTTAAGCAATTCTCTTGCCTCAGCCTCCCAAGGAGCTGGGACTACAGGTGCCCTCCACAACACCCATCTATTTTTTTTTTTTTTGTAGTTGTCATTATTGTTTAGCAGGTCCAGGCTAGGTTTGAACCCACCAGCGTCTGTATGTGGCCCTAACCACTGAGCTCTGGGCACCGAATCCTAATCTTATGATTTAACAAACATTTTTGAGGAACTGTTGGAGATTAAGCATTGGGGATGGAAAGATGAATAACATATGCTTTTTATTCACAAACTTATGGGAAAAAGAGAAACTTTTTTAAAAAATCATACTATAATGCATGAGTACTAAAGTAGAAATATGAATGCTTTGTGTTTTGAATTCTCATTTTTGGTATATATACTCACAACTTCTTAAGGAGAGCCTAAAAACTGAAAATCCTTGAGGGGATTAGGTACAATGTTAAGTGGAGCCTTAAGAATTAAATTTGGTTTGTATAACAGAGGAAGAAGAATTTGAAGGAGAGAAGTCTAGGACATCACTGCCCAGCAGCAATATAGTGTGAGTCACAGACATAATTTTAAAATCTGGCAGTCATATTTAAAAAAAGGTAAAATTAATTTTAATAATACACTTTTAAAAATTATATCTAAAACATTGTAATTTCAAATTATAATCAAAATTTTTAAATTTTTAATAAGATATTTTATTTTGATGTTTTTTCTCAACTAAGTCTTCAAACTCCATTGTGTAGTTGACACAACACACATGATGTCATATTTGCTGCTACATATTTGCATAAGTGCTTGTGAGTCCCCTCCAGTAATCAACAGCTAATATATTGAACATTATAGATTTAATAGTGAGAGAGAGGAAGGGATCCAAGGAGATGGCAGAAATCTGTGTGCTGTGAAGTGTGATCTCTCTTTAGTTAACACGATCTTCAGTGAAAGCTACCATCCTCACACAGGCGTGGTGTGAGGGACTTGTCTTGTAGATAATGATGAGATTCACAAAAGCTTGGATGTGGAGTAGGACAAATGCACAGCAATATGACTAAAGACAAGACAGCATGAAAGGGTGTGAAAAAGTTGCTGAAGAGGACTGGGAGTTGTTATTAAGAGATGTTAATAAGCCAGACCAATAGATATGTTGGCATAAAAATGGGAAGGACTCTGTGTACCATGCAAAGAGATCTGGTTTTATGTTGAACACAGTGGGGAATCATGGAGTATGCATATGCCTAAGAAGACAGGATCAGATTTCTGTACATCATCTTCTCTTGGATGCTCCACAGGCACTTCACACTCAACATGATGAAAATTAAACTCATCATTGAACCATTCCTTCAGACCTACTATTTGTATGTTTCTTAATTCTTCCCACTAGTTTAATCTCCCAAGGCTACCTCCTAATATCCTGTAAATCTAACTGCTGTTCTTTCTCTCTACTTTCCTGATCCTACTCTAGGCCATCAGTGTCTTCCAACAAGATTACTGCAGGTCTTGCTTTTCCAATTTGATCTATTTCAATCCACTCTCCAAAGAAAGATAAATTTTTCTAAAATGCAAATCATAAAGTTGTCTGTTTGATTCCTGCTTTTCTTAGAAGAAACTCCCAATCCCCTCAAATTGGTTTAGATATGGAGGGGTGGAGTGCTGACTCTCTCCTGCTTTATCTCCATTTTCTAATTTTCTACTCGCTACTTCAGGCACATTAAACTTCTTTTAGTCCATTGAGTGTGTCCATCACTTCAGAGCCTTTGGCAGAGGTTACAACTTCCACATGGAACATACTCCACATTTGTCTTTGGTCTCCATATGCATGATCTCCTTTGGGAAGTATTTCCAAGTGTCACCAACTATAAATTAGATTACTCTTCTGTGACTATCTATACTCCTGGACTCTCCCCATAACACTTAACAGACTGTTTTGTAATTTCCTAAGAATGTGTTAATTTACTAGTAAGCTACTGTCTCCATTAACAATAAGGGTAACTGTTTCTTTTCCGATGTGATATCTCTAGTGCCCACCATATCTAGCACAGATTAGGTACACAGTAAGTGTTTGTTGAATGATTAATTTATATTAATGGATTTATTTACATCAATATGTTGAAATGTTAGACACAGCAGAGAAAAGTATCGAGCTAGATCCCCACAATAGTCTATATAGTAATAGATGTTTAAAGTCTGAAATAAGAGAGACATACTAACAATGGATGAGGGAGGTATAAAAAAAAACATAAAGTATCTCATTAAAAAAACTTTTAAATATTGATATGAGTTGAAATGACAATGTTTTATGTGTGATTTTTTAAAATATATTTTTAAGATATAGTGAATACAGGCAGCGCCTGTGGCTCAGCAAGTAGGGCGCCAATCCCATATATGGAGGGCTGTGGGTTCAAACCCGGCCCCGGCCGAACTGCATCAAAAATTCGCCAGGCGCTGTGGCGGGCTCCTGTAGTCCCAGCTACTTGAGAGGCTGAGGCAAGAGAATCGCTTAAGCCCAAGGCGGTTGCTGTGAGCTGTGACTCCACCGCACTCTACCAAGGGCGATAAAGTGAGACTGTCTCCACAAAAAAAAAAAAAAAGAAAGAAAGAAAGATATTTAGAAAGTAAATTTGGTAGGATTCAGTAAAGCATTAGATGTTGGAGATAAGAGAGAAAAGGGAGGTAAGGATATCAGTTTCCCAGTTTCAAATCTTAGATAGCTAGCAATGCCAATTAAAGAAGAAACACAAAAAGATCACCAAGCTTGTACATACGGAAGGCATAATAAGTTTATATAGAAATAATAAAATCTGTTTGAAACATTTAGCTTGAGGGCACAGTAGAAGATACAACTGTGGGTTGGGAAACTGCAACTGAATATACAGTTCTGAAAATTTCAGGAAAATAGTAATAAATGAAAATATAAAGTTGAATGTCATTTGTCTACTAATGATAATTTTAAAGTATGCCCTAAAAATAAATACACATTCTTGCTTCTCAATTTTATCCATTCCTGTGACTTTAATTATCACTAGTAGACAAATGACTTTCAATTTTATATCTTTATGTCTCACTACTTTCCTGAAATAAAAATAAAATATTTTTTTAAAAAAAAATGTGTACATGAAAAGTAAAAGATAACGAGGATGGCACCTCAAGAACACCAATTTTACAAATTAAGTTGAAGAATGGAAGTCATAATACTCTGCTCAAAAACGGCAGATGGAACACATTCGCCTACTTTCAGTCCATCTATAAACCACACTAAAATATTATAAAATACAAGAATTTTACTTAAAACTCATAAGGGGCAGGAATGAGACAAGAAGAGAAGAGTGTAAAACTTTGAAAGTTAGAAAGCATTTGGATAAGTGGTAAATAGTTTAGCAAGCGGAGGGAAAAACTCACCTGAATCTCAATCCTATTTTGAAGATGGCCAGAAGCCAAGCCAGTGTATGTACCAGGATCCCCAATGGCTCAGTAAGAACTGGCACTGCTGCATATATCAGAGCTGGAATAAAGCTCCACCCACATGTTTAATGCTTCCAGCATTAAGTTTTTAGTTACCAGCTCTTAAGTTTGAGAAACCAAAGCTTTAGTTACCAGCTCTTAAGTTTGATAAACCAAATCCATTACTACCAAGGAACAAAGGAGAGCTTCTACTAAAAACTAGCAAAACAGAAAAATAACACTTGGCAGAGACAGATTGTTCCGGCAGAATAAATTTCCATAGAAAATTACTGTCAATATTCTTAGGGAGAAAATAACATAAAATATTGCAAACATAAATAAGAACAGGATACCATCTTTTAAAAAGAACATTTCATGAACAAAAAGAGGAGTGAATTCCAGTCAAATTATAAGTTTAACAGCAAAAACTTAAAAACAAAAAACCTTAAACATGGTTTGAGGAGAAATTGAGGAAATAATCTAGAAGATTTGGCCCAAACAAAGACAGAATAAATAAAGGTAAGAAAATTAAAGTTCTGGTCTAGAAGTTATATTATGAATTGCACAAAAAGAAAACAGAGGAAAAAGAGAGGAGAAAACCATCTGAATTAGTTTTCTATGGCTTCTATACCAAGTTCCACAATCGTTTCTAGCTTAAAAGAGCACAAACTTATTCTCTTAAAGCTCTGGAGGCAAGAAATTTAAAAGCAGTTTCACTAGGATAAAATCAAAGAATTGGCAGAGCTAATTCCTAGAGGCTCTAGAGAAGAATCCATTTCCTCAATTTGTCCAGCTTATAGAAATTAGTTATATTCCTTTGCTCACGGTTCTTTTTCTTCTTTCCTCAAAGTGCATGACTCTGGCCTACGCTTCTGTTTTGACACCACCTCCTGTCTCTAACTTTTTCTCCTGTGTCCCTTTTGTGAGAACCATGAGACCAACCCAGACAATCTAAATTATTTATCTCAAAAAACTCAACTTGATCCTATCCTCAAAGTACTTTTTGCCACATAAGATAATTCCCAGGTTGCAGTGATTAGAACATGGTCATTGTTGGTAAGAAGAGATGGGACATTGTTCAGCCAACTGCATAACTGACTAAATAATTCATGAAAATTTTCCACAACAGAAAGATCTTATTTTGTAGATAAAAAAGACATCTTGACTGGGCACAATGACTCATGCCTTTGGGAGGCTGGGGCAGATGGATTGTTTGAGGCCAGGAGTTTGAGATCAACCTGAGCAAAAACAAAAATGGAAAAACTTGCCAGGCATGGAGTCAAGTGCCTATAGTTCCAGCAACTTGGGAAGCTGAAGCAGGAAGATCACTTGAGCCCAAGAGTTTGAGGTTGTAGTAAGCAATGATAATGCAACTGCATTCTAACATAGGCAACAGAGTAAGATGCTGTCTCAGGGGAAAAAAAAAATCTCACCAACCAGCACAGGGATGAAAACATAGTCACAACAAAGCACAGTATAGTGAAATTTCAGAACATTAGAGACATATGAAGATCCTGTTGTTGGGGGTCAGACTCTGAACCCAGTTGACCTGGTTCGATTATGGGGCTAAGCTAGAAAATTCAACCGAGGCACAGCATTAATTGAAAGCCAAAGTGAGACGAAACTGAAAATAAAAGTGAGCAGCACGGGCAGGGCGGATAGAAAGTAAATGTAACTTACACAAGTTTTAGGGTAACAAAGAGCAATTTTATTTAGGAAGAACAAAGAGAAAGTTTAGAGCACTTCCAGAGTTGGAAGTAGGTCCCTCTCATGGAGGAGAAAAGGTGAGAGAGATGGCAACATAAAGGTCTGCAGGGGTATAAATACACTCTCCATTTGAAATGGATTGCAAGTCTTTCATTGTCCTTTCTGTGCCTCCGGGTAGTATTGCCCTTTTCTGTTGGTCTGTGAGGGTCCAAAAAGGGCGCCCAAGCCAGGCTTAAATGTCAAAACACAGCCTGGGGACATCTACCCACCTCCTCCCAGCACAGAGAAATAATTTTCCGGATTGACCCCTCCCCTCCCTTGCACACTCCCTGTTACAGCCCAAACCGCAAC
>CAUYON010185565.1:0-32686 GCA_963573935.1 Arctocebus calabarensis
AGACAGAGTCTCACTTTATCGCCCTGGGTAGAGTGCCGTGGCGTCACACTGCTCACAGCAACCTCCAGCTCTTGGGCTTAAGCGATTCTCTTGCCTCAGCCTCCCGAGTAGCTGGGACTACAGGCGCCCCGCCACAGCGCCCAGCTATTTTTTTGTTTTGCAGTTCGGCCGAGGCCGGGCTTGAACCCGCCACCTTCGGTATATGGGGCCGGCGCCCTACTTGCTGAGCTACAGGAGCCGCCCCGCACATCCCCTTGTTTAATAATTTTAAACACCTTTCTGTTCCTCTAACTTGAAATAATTTGAAAGGAATGTTGACAAGTGCAGAAACACGGCCATCGCTTGAAATGTTGACAAGTGAGTGTTGACAAGTGCAGTGCACGGCCCTCACTTGCAAAATAAGAATCCTGAAATGTGAGGGGTTTGTAGTCACCTATTGCATATATGGGTATATTTTAAATATATATTTATGCACACTTTATATAGGGTAGACATAAAGTTCATGTGCAATTTACTATGTTAAACTATTTTAAATTGCACACAAACTTTATGTCCACCCTATATGTAGTGTACATGTATCTTTACTAGAAGCTATACATTTATTTATTAAAATGAAGAATAAAACAGAAAGGCAGAAAGTAGGAACTTTTAAGGAAACAGACCCGAGTCCCTTGTTTTCTAGGAAGCATAAAGGTGTGCACATAGTGTGCTTTGTTTTTGTAATACCTGCACTGGATGGAGAGCCCTGCTGGAGCAGGTGACAGGCACACAGGTTTGCTTCATTCAGTTGATGGTGGCTGCCTGTTCTGTAAGGAAGGACTCTGAAGGTGAAGCCACAGAGCAAACGGGTGATCCGCTCCCTCAGTAATGTTGATGTGGGCCAGGGAATGGAACATGGTGGCACATGTGCCAGGAATGTGCCATTCAGTGGAAAAGTAATTTGAAAAGGTAACCAGATACATCTACAGAAGTAACTGAAGGTATTCTTGGGAGAGAAGGAATCTGGCAACTTGAGAGGCAAGCTTCTGGGAATTTTGAACTGCATTACCCTTAGGTGAGTATAGAAAAAGGATAAAATTATAGATGGAGAGAGGTATCAAAGTAGTAACTTTAGGAATATATTAAGACTAATTTGCAAAGGTAAATATTTGAAGCAGATTTTAGAAAAATCATACAAATGGGATGTATCATGGTGATCCTTTCAGATTGCACATTTATACTTGCCTCATTAGAAATAAAAACAACCTTACTATATTCACACTACCTATTAAAAAAATCCAGTTCTGAATGGATGTACAAGTGAAAAGATCAGGACTTTTTGTACTGATATATGCATATTGAAGAGAGAATCTTAGAAACGAAAAATAGAGTGGCTAAATGATTAAAAAGACCTACTAATGTCAGTTGTTAAGTGATAATTTCATTGCAATAGTGATTATAGGGAATGAGAAAGTCCAAGGCTGCTGAATCAAAGCGGGTCAATGGATTCCCTGTGTTTTGTGTTTCTACATTTTTACTCTTGTGTGGCGCCTCATTGCAGCGCCTTATCTAGGTGGATTACTAATAGGACAACACTCCTGATTTATTGAGACTCAATTAGGTTAAACAGCTTGATTCATTTCCATTGTATAAAAAAAACTCCTGTTGAATCTGAATTCTTGCTTTGCAATGAACACAAACTCACACTCATTATTACTTATGGTGCTTTTCTTTATGGATGAAGTGCTTCTCAGCCAAGTAGCAGGAGTCCCCCAGCTGATGGCCGTAAGGAAAGGCAAACACTGTCAGTAGAATAACATCCTTAGCCAAGTGTTTATGTTGGATACATATACAATGCAGAGCTGTTCTTAACTAACGATACAAAGCTGGCCTCCCCAGGTCTCTCTTTTTGTATTGTTCCTTGCCACCCATGTGTTGAGCTAGATTTTCTCAGGACCTGAGCCCCACCCTAAAAGTAAGTTCTGCTTCTTTGCAAGCTAGATTTATTCCTTCTGGCTGCCAAGTGAACGTCATACATCAAATCACTGTGAGTTTGCTATAAATACAATTGTGATGTGACTGCTAATGCAGTTTCCAGAGGTGATTAATTTTTGTACAGAGAGTATCTTAAACAGTGAAATGATCTGGATAATTTGATATTTTAAAATGTCGTCCTTTGTGGTGTTTTGTTTATAGTTTCTTTCTGAATCTATCAGTTGCTTCTATTCACAATAAAGCCTCCCTCCCCACCCTGAAGGCAGGGAGAACATCTGAACTTTCCTACTAAGAACTTTATTTTCTTTCTTCCTCTTGCTCCAACTTTTCTTGTTTTAGCTTTTCTCCAATCTACAGCCTGAAATTTTCCTCTCAGTTTGTTGAAGTAATGTTTTCCTGACGTTCTTCTAACCAGATCCCCCCTTGCTAAGTGCAACACCGTGCTGAAAACTCAGGCCCGTTGTTAGGATGGGTGAAACAAGGCATTGGTACGTTAGGAGTGAGGCGAAGCCAGAAGGATCAGGCAGAAGCCAGCGCAGCCCAGGATATGGCTCTAGGGGCAGAGAAAGGCCACAAGGAGTCAGTCCGAGGTGATCACAACAGACTCACCAGCACTGGTTGTTAAAGTAGCTTAACAAAGGCCCCATGCACAGCCAGAAGAGGAGCAATATTTGCAGGAACACACTGAGAGTCAACATGGCACAGGCGACAGGTGTCAACAGTCAACGTGACTTCCCTACTCATGAGCAAGTAATGTGCCCCTGGGTAGGGGAGTCTCTGAGTTTCTACAACTGTGTGGGCAGTCGCCTTCTATCTGATCAAGAAGCTAATTGTGTTCAGTCCTTGCCTTGTTCTATTGAAGAGCATGAGAGAATTTCCCTGGGAATAATGTTATGATAGAGGAACAACCATCATTCCCACTTTGAAGATGGAAACCTCAAGGCTTAGGAAGGTTGCCCAGTGCCACACTGAAAGGGTCGCGCCAAGATTCCCACCCCAACTGCCTGCTTCTACAGTCTGGACTCTTCCTATGCTGCTGGTGCTCTGTCCCCTGAGCTCGTCTGCTTTCTCGGTTTGTTGTTCTTTTCCCTCAGTCACCAGTGTCTTTAGTCTCCAATCAGATAGCCCTTGTCTTTATACCCAGAGCTCTGAGCCAGCCTGTCCCCCTCCCTTCCCAGTCCCAGCTCACTTAACCCCAGCCTGGGTCAGAGCCCCAGGCCCCTTGCTTTCCTGGCAGGAGAATAAAGACAGCTGGCAGTGAGAGAAGTCTGGGACTGAGAGTATGTGCAGTCGTGGTTCCGGCTTTGCTGTCTGAGAACTTCCTCCGTCAGGGAACTGCACTGGCTTCTCACACTTGCTACATGCACAGATGTTTTCAATTATTATCACTGACAAGCCTCCAGGCCAGGTTCCTTTCTGATTGGCTGTCAATGGATTCAGAGGGGAATAAAAAGGAAACTGAGGCTCGGACACAAAACACCTCAGTCATCACTTTAATCATATTTCTCCAAAGCAACTGGTTGAGTTGGACACTTCACCCGGAATTGGAATCTTTTCGTAAACACAGACTCAATTTCCTATTAAACCCTTCTTTCATTCTGGTTTTAATTTTTCTGACCATAGCTCTTCTGACATTATAAGAGAGTGAGACATTTGTCATTTCTTTACCAATATTTTCCCTTTGTTGTTCTTCCAGAGTTTTGGGTACAGTGAGAATATAGTGGGAGTTATGAGTTAGAGAAATTTAAGTTGACATTCTGAGTCTTCTCCACATGGCACTGCACAGTCTTCTACAAAAACAACCTAGGTCTGATGTGGAAGCACCGATATCCTCCCGAGTGTCCATCCGCAGGAACACGGGAAATGTCCTGCCCTGAGTCAGAAGCCACTTCTCATGTCAGGTGTGCACCCCTTCCAGGTATATCTGATACCACTCTCCTGCATTACGGGGCCTGTTGTCCACCTTCCCAGCTAATGATTAGATCTACCACCATTATCCTGATTTCCTTTCTTTACTATTTCTGGTGCATCCTTAGGAGATCCAATGACAAACTGATCCCATGGGAAATCTGCCAAAATACTGGCATGGTCAATAGTAACAAATAATGTGGATGTGGCTCTCTAAAGCCTCCCCTATAACCCTCCCTTGTATGTACCATCATCTTCAATGGGGTCACTTATACTTGGTACCACTCAGCTTCTAACCACTTATTGTTTATTCCTTCTTTCCTGTTTAGAAAATTAGAAGGGAAATCAGATCATCAGGTGGATTAAAGCTTTCTATATTCATTTTTAGTTCCCATTCTTCATGTCAAATATCTGGTTAGAAAAAAATGTGTTCAAGATGCTCTAGTGTTTCTGCGTATTAGTGTTCTGTTCTTTTGATGTCCTGAAATTCTGTGTGTGTGTGGTCCATGTTGCTCAAGTCTCCAAGCTGCCTTGTCTCTGCTGCCATTTTAAAACAATAGCAGCAGACATGCCAGTCACCAAAAACAGATAAATCCATGGCCATAATTCCTGAAGGCCTGAGTCTCCATTTTAATTTCTGAAAAATGTCTCTTTGACTTTCAAACTAAACTCTTTATTTTAAGCCCCAAGATAAACTATTATAGGATGTTAATTCATCCTTTTCAAAAAAGGCACATGAGGGTTAAAACATATGCTTCCTTCTTCACTCAGAAAAAAATTCATTCCAACCTTTTTGGGGGATCACATATAGCTCTAAAACAGCTGAAGCTAAAAACATCAAAGTTGGCATGACTTCAGTTATCACTGAATCAGGAAGATCAAGCCAAGTTTTTGAAGAAAATGGTTGAGCATTTTAAAAATAAAAGAAGTAAAAATGTTCTCTCTGAGCATGCTCAGTGGGAGATTTTAAAATATTTTCTTTAGGTCAGCTTTATTTTGCTCATTTCTTTGGAAATATTTCAACAAGAGCTATCTAATTAGTCCTTATTAATACTGTTCACTAATGCTCCAGCCAAGGCCCAAGTGCCTGTCACCTACCAAGGTGATGTTTTCCCCAAGTCTGCCAGGGCACCATTACTGGTCAGTGATGGTGAGTTGCTGTGTTCCTTTTATTACTTTTGTCTTTGTTTAGTTTCGTGATTCTGGGTGGACATTCTAGGGGGCAGGGAGATGAGTGACAGGATGGTGAAGTAGTTCCACCATAACACAGTGTACTGAATATAGCTGCTAACCCCTTGCCTTTTTGTTTTCCTTCTAATTAAACACAACTTCAACATTTCTGAAAAAATGAATAGGATGGTTTTAGTATTTAAAAACAAAAGGTAGTTTAAATCAATGTTCAAACACAGAAATAATAAACTCAAGCTGGAAGCTGAGTAGAGCCTGTGTTTTTCATTTCCCGAGAGACTTGCAGCGTCTTCTAAGGCACTAAATAGTTTTGAGCTCCTGGTAGTTTAGGGGCCCACATTTATTTTGCAATAAGACAGCAAAATGCTCCTGCTGTACCTGGGACTAGATGAACTGACAGATCTGGGTTGACACTGCACTTGTCACAACCCCCTGGCACTGTTTGGATGTAAATTTCTCAAATGGTGTAAACAGCTTGGTGAGAGTATTGCTTCTTACAGCAGAGCTCTTTTACTAGTTTCTACACTGCAATTTCAGGAAATTCTTTACTGGAGTCCTCAGTGAAATTCTGCAGTTGCATTTTTCAATTGAGGAAATATTTTGCATGTATAATAGCTCAAGGGAATTGCTTCACTGGTGAGATTACATTTCTACCTGTCACAGACAGTCAAGAGGTAGATTCTGACAAGTCTGTTGCTCTGGTGCAATAGCCAAGGACTGTATGGACAGGGATAGCCCAGTAGATGATCTGCAGAGCGGTTAGATGTATCAATCTATACCGAAGCTAGTAAGTGACAGAATTGTGCTCAACTTGCAGATTCAACTATACTAGAGAAAAATGTTATTTGACTAGCTGACAGGAAAATTCCTCTTAGGTGGGGGAGATAATTTTTTTTTCTTTCTTGCTTAGCAAAACATTCTGACGAACCATTTTCATTGTGCAAAGATAATCCTTCAAGCACAGCCAGGAAAAGAGAGGACCAAATTTTCTGCAGAAAGCTTAAAAATGAACTTATGAGGGTTGTGTGCAAAAATAAGAAGAAAAAAAAGAGAGATTATGAAAGTGGAGTGTTGAGGCAGAATGACATGGTGGGAAGTTGAAAAGACAGTATATGAAAATTCCTTAGTCGGGGGTGTGGGAGAGAATGACCAAGTTGCATTTTTGTAACAGAGAAGTCTATTATTTAAGTTTACATTTTAAGTTATCTGCTAGGCTGAGTGTGATGTGATCTTCACATCCCTTGCGAATCTTCAGTAAAAAATCCACCAAATGCTGTGGCCTGCAGTGAGCTTGTGGAAAGCAAGGAAAAGGAGTTGTCAAGATAAGAGAACACTGGTCAGTTATGAGGCACGCGTGAGTTTTGGGTTCAGCAGTAGGAGGAATCCAGGCCAGCAATGCCTAGATGAAATGCAAGCCCTCCTAATAACCCGAGAAATGCTGGATTTCTAATTTTATAAGAGTTGGAGGTTTGAACAAATTTTATTTTAATTTTAAGAGAAACAGTGATGCAAACTGACAAAGGATATGTGCTCAGGATTCTCTGTGTTGGCCCCTGGCTGACTCAGCTGTACCCAAGTACCTTCTAAAGTGCCCAGGGATCCAGCCTGCTCACTGCATCCAGTTCTGAGCTACTTATGGCCAATTTTCCCAAATGGCCCTTCTGCTTGTATTTTTGATTCTTGGTTCTGCCTTTCATTTCCCTATGAGGACCAGAATCTAGCTCTGAACCCCAGCTGGTTTTGGGGGACACTTGACTCTCTCGTGTAATTTTTATGACCTCCTTCTCCTAAGGCTGTTGTTGAAAGGCTCCTACCCTCTCAAGTGGACTTCCTCTGCTATCATTTCCTGCCCCCAACCACCTGTCACTGAGGTGACACAGAGTCTGTATGGAGGGGGCTCTCTTAGCTTCATTATGTGGGGCAACCTTCTCGGCTTAAAAACCACCAGTGGCTTTCTGTTGTCCATAGCGTTGGAGTTAAGATTCAGCAGTAGGAGGAAAAGTCTCAACTCCTTACCAGCACACATTACTCCTTGGATAACCTGGTTCCAGTCTCTATTACCAGTCATCTTCATTCAAAGTTCTCCATGATAATTCATCAGAATATTTCCTTTCCCCCCAGTGATATGGCCCCCACTGGCCATATTTTCATTATGGCTCTTTGGAGCAGAATTGGAGGTTTGAACCAAGGAATAGGACCAACCGGAGTGCTTTCCTTGGTACTTAAACTTGGTGTTAAGGATATTTAAGTCCGTGCAATCACTGTTGAATGTAAGTTCCTTATAAAGCAGAGCATTTGCTTTGCATATTGTAACTCATTCAATTCATGGATTAAGAAAAAATAAATATGTAGTAAAGCAAAGTAAAAATGATGCTTTTGTTCACAAATCGTTTTCTTGCCAAAAGTAATTGTTAAACTTTAAATTGTTATTTACACTAACATGTTTGACATTACGGTGACTAACAAAGAACCAATTTCACATAAAATGTGTTATCAGCCAAACTCCATGGTATTCAAACAGGGGTCCAGAAGTTGTTTAAGTCTAAGAAAGTGATATGGCTCAAGTTGCCTTTACTTAAACCAGTGAATCATTTTATATGATGTTGTCATCTTCTAGGGAGACCCACGATTACTTGGGAAAGATTCAACATATGGTCCAGGTGCTGTGGCTCACACCTGTAATCCTAGCACTCTGGGAGGCGGAGGTGAATGGATCACTGAGCTCAGGAGTCTCAGACCAGCCTGACCAAGCATGAGAACCTGTCTCTACTAAAAATCTAACTGGGCATTGTGGTGGGCACCTGTAGTCCCAGCTACTGGGGAGGCTAAGGCGATAGGATTGCTCTAATCCAGGAGATTCAGTTCACTATGAGTTATGATGCCATGGCACTCTACCCAGGGTGACAAGGTGAGACTCTTATCTCAAATAAATTTTTTTTAGAATATGCCTTTAGTGTTTAGAACTCTAAATTACCCTAGAGAGCACTACTGAAAAGGCACATTCATAATGAATTTGACCCATTGTACATAATACCTTATTTTCTACTTTGGTCATAGCATTTTAACTTCTTGAGGTACAGATTGAGCTATTTATAACACTCTTTTGAGCAGAAATACCTGCTTCAAATAATAACTTCATTATATTTCAGCTGATAATGACTATTACCTGAAACTGAACACAAGATCATTAAATCCCCACCACCCCCAAGTTAAATATATATGTATATATGCTGCCAATTCTTTCACTTCTTGTGGCCCTCTGATTTTGAGGACTGCAATGCAGTAAACAGAGTTCAAACATTTTCATGAGATCACATTGAAGGATAGAAAGAATCGTCCCTTACTGTCATAGACTTGGCCAGGCATTACACCAGTTGTCAGTAAATAAATATGTTCTAATCTCCTTTTAGGTTCTACCCAATGATAGTGTCATTTTAATGTGTGAGATAAGTTTCTATCATTTCCTTCTTAAAAATGAGTATATAACTGACCAGACAGAGAAGGAGGGAGGGGGTGAGCGAAAGGAAAAGAAAAGAAAAGAAAATAGTGACTAATTCTCACATAAATTGGATTTAATTTTGACCAAATTACATTACTTAAACATTAATTTTTAATTTAAAGTGTTAATATGTTGTTAATATTGCATCCTCATTTATAAGTGAAATATGTTTGTAATTTCCCTTTATTATATTTTTTCCAATTTTACTATCAGGTGTATCCAGATGAAATAGAATGATTTTGAAGTATTTCTTCTTTTTCTATTATCTAGAAGATTTGGCATGATCCATTTTTTGAAATTATCTTTTATTCTTACTTACAAATATTAGTTGTCCTTTTTTTGAGACTTTGGGAAAAAAATAATAAGAAGTTAACTGATGACTCCATATGCTTTGGGCGGTGCCAGTACTACCTTCATGTCCCACTGTGTTCCATTCCCATTCTTTTTCCTGCCCAAAGCATGGTTGTGACTACGAAATAAGAAAACTGATTCTGGAAGGCATGTTTAAAATTCCAGATATGAGGTTTTGAGCATATAAGTTACAAAGGATGTTTTAAAAAATACAGGTAAATGTGTCAAGTATCTGACAAAGTTTCAAGAACTGGGAGCATCTAGGTAGATGAAGCGAATGCAAAGTCTTCTGTGGAAGCTCTGTTGGCTGACTTCCACTTCACCGGCTCTCTGTTTCCTGTGTAAAAACACTAGCCAATGCCCACAACACATTCAGTGTACCCAGCTAGTTAATGACTCTCAACTGTGCACATCTGTTCCCACTAGATGGCTGTCCCAGGAGAGAGCCCCAAAGAAGTTTACGCCAGTTGTACTTATTATTATTATAATTATGTAATTTAATTAAGTATTATGTAAACTGATGAAATATGAGAGCAAAAAGGAAGATAGTTGCTTTGGGGACACTTTCTTTGGAGAGGAAATAAATGTTATTCTATCTAAAATTACTATCTCTCAAGGGTGGGGATAGGTTTGGGGTAAACTCTAAGGCCTTTTCCAAATCAATCATAATAGATATTGTGTGGGGTTTACAGTATCGTTCTCCTTTAGATCTAATCCTTCATTCTATTTCACCTGACAAGAGCTGCCAGCTATCTTTTCCTGAGCACTTACTATGTGCCAGGCACTGTGCAAAGCAATTCACTTGCATTATATCATCTGATATACATAGTAATAACTGTACATTTTTTGAAAAATTATGTTATGTGTTTGGCTATATGCTCAGCACATTGTATATATTATACATTTAATTCTTATAATATATCTATTTTTAGATATGGAAATCTAAACTTAGAAGCAATGAGAACTTTGTCACAACTAACAAGTCAAAGAGAAGGGATAGGAACCTAGATCTATTTAATTCCGAAGCCTTGTCTGTCATGACTACACTATATGCCTCCATAGAAGGGTTCTTTAAAGACCTGACTAACTTGTTCTTATAGTCCAGTGCCTAGTTTCGTGCCTCTCTCACCTCCAGTGCTCATTAGCATTACAGGGATGAAGAAGCATACAGATAGATGGGTATTACTTCTACAGTCTTGATAGATCTCAATGTCAATTTAGTAGAAAATGAGAATGGGAGATGGGCAACTTTTCCTAATTGTGGACAACAATGCTCCTTAACATGACTTAGCCTTCATTCATTTCTATCAATCGAAATATTATTATCTGAGGTGGCATAGTTTTGTTGAAAAAACCATCACTGACAACTGAATGTGTTGTGGGTATTGATCAGTATTTTTTTGCAGAGGAAGTAGAGAGCCCAGGAAGTGGAAGTCAGCCAGGAGAGCTTCCGCCTCACCATGGCAGATGTTGCCTTCGCTTCATCTACCCGGATGCTCCTAGTTCTTGAAAATTTCTCAGATACTTGACACACTTACTTGTATTTTTCAAAACATCCTCTGTAGTTATGTTTATAATTGTAGTTATATTGTGGACCAATGGATTTCTTTCTTTGCCTCCTAGTCATTATTCCTTCTTTTTGATAAGACCATATTTGAAGGAAACTGCCTCTCTCCCAGTCTCTGTGGTTGGAGTAGAGTTGGCCCACTGCAGGCCTACACCTTCAGCCTGACTAATAAGAGCCATGCAGTCCCCAGCCATATGGACCGAGAATAAACGAGTAATAAACAAGGGACCAAGCCAGGCCAAAGAGAATAATTCCTGAGACTTTTCTGTTCCCACAGAAAAAGAGAAGCTTACTTGTCCCTGAGGATGCTAAGCTGATAGGGAACTATTCTGATGCTGCCATCTTGATACCAGGAAGAACGATTTTTAAGAGGCAAATTCCTGGCAATATCCTTTGGCAAAGGGATCTAGTCGTGCCCACAGTCATATCTAATCATGGAATTTCCAGTTATGTAATCCAATAAATTCTCTTAACTAAACACTTTGAGTAATTTGAGTTGGGCTTTTGTCACTTGCCCCAAAGTTAGCATTTCTTAAATACTGATAGACATCTAATGTATGTTTTCATATAGCACATGCTGGGATCAAAAAGATTGATCCAAAAACCACAGTTTGTAAGTACATGGGGAAGAAAATGAAATTACAGCTAAAACAAAGCGAAGTAAAATTATACATGAAGTTGAATCAAATATCTGCCTGTAATATCTTCATTCTAGCTTGTGTTTTTAACTTTGGTTTTTTAGTAATACTATTTCATTCTTTAATTTAAATGAAGATTCACAGATCTGTGAAATAAAATATCTTGATTAAGAGAGAGGATACACAACATTTTAGGACATGTATTTCTTTGGAGTCTGTAGATAAAGTCAGAACATTCAGGAGGAATACCCCCCACCATGTTTCAAATGAAGTTTTTTAATTCAAAATATTCTAGGAATATTTTCTTTCTACTTACTTGAAACACACACACTCGTGTATACATATCCACAGAGAAACAGATATCCTTACAGGGACAATCTTAACTTGCAATCAATAACTGCTAAAATGGGACCTTTATTATCCCCACAGCACATCCCAAAATATCTTTGTAAAATAAATCAAATTATATGAGTTAATTGATTCCAGGCAACATCAGCAACTGCAGGTGGAGACTGAATAACAGGATGTTTATTAATGAAGTACTATTAATCAAAATTGACAATACCAATTCCTGCTTATTGTATCCGAAGGCTACCTGCAGTGGTTATAGATACATTTGTTTCAATTTTAAACACAGTTTTGAAAAAGAGAAAAGAAAAAGAGGACATAGGAACACAGGGGACTTTTTAGTGGTGGATATGGACTACTGATATTTAAACAGTGAAACAATACTCCTAAATGCAATTTGACAAACAACACCAAAGATGACAGTGGTAATTAATTAGTACTTAATTGAGACCACAGACCAACAGGACACAGAAATCAGTCCTCAGGGCCATTTCCCCCTTAGGCTCCCTCTCATGAGGGGCAGGAGTGTGGCTGCAAGCTGAAAGTCAGTAAGTAAATTGGGAGAACACGATGACACTAGAAATTCCACAATGGATCTCCTTCACCCTTTGCGGCTGCCCCTGGCTATCTCTGATCAGAAAACAACAACAACAATGACCAAAAAACAAAAAAACAAAAAACAACAACTGTGATTGTTTGAGGGGAACTTAGAGTTCATGTACATCTAAACCAAGGCAGACACTGCCCTCACATCCTGGACTAGTTAGACTGGGTACTTCATGAAAAGATCAAGATGAAATATTAACACGAATGAGGGTAGACCCCCATTAGAAAGCAAATTACATTTAGAATGGAGATTTATTTGAATTTGCTGGCTTCGTTAGGTTATATTTATATTTTTGTAAAAATAAATGTAGTAAAAGAAACTTTTAAAAAAACATATCTTTTGTAGAAATCTTCTTTTGGTAAATGATTTAGATAATGAAATTTCTTTAAAAATATTTTTAAAGAAAAATACATACTAGATATTATAATTTTGACTTAAAGATGTTTAAGACTTTTCGAAACCAAATCTTAGATACTGTACATATTCCCTCAAGTCCTCCTCAAGGCATAGTTTTGATCTTATTAGGTTGAGGTCAGTACCTTTAACAGAAAGAAAAATTCTTGCCCCCTAATCCCTTAGACTAAGCAAATGAAGAAATGAAAATGAATTCTTTCAATCTCTGAATACATTTATAGACAAGCTCTGCCTGAAAATTTATGGTGGCTTGCCTTGTGACACATGAGTTGGGGAATGGGTTTGTTAAACTTGCACATGTTTTCTGCAAAATGCTAAGTTGGAACGGTTTTTATCTTTCTAGCTTAGAGTGAAATCAAACTGAAGGAACACCTCATTGATATAACTGGGAATGGAAGTCTGAGTTCTTCTGTCTCAAACCCTTAGTCCACATTGACTGTATTACTTTTGAAGAGCCTTCAGTTTCCAAAATGGGCTTGCATAAAGAACAAATGTTACATATATATCCGGAAAAAAAGGTTCTTCAGGGATCTGCTTTATTTGGCCACATACATGCCTGCACTTCAAACAAATCGGATACCCATCCTTTGCACCATTCTCAAAAGGGCTGGTTTCAGATTCTTTACAGGTCCCTGAGAACTTGTCCCAGACAATGATGCCTACTGACAGAGAAGGGGGCAAAATGACAATTTGATAAGAAATACTCCTTCCTTTTTCCTAACCGACCTCTTGCCCGTGGCGCCTTCATCAAACTGAATTTATTCACATGAACTGAGATGTGAATGAAGATTCACCAAAACATCACTGCTCCTTTACCAAAACAGGAGGCCTTCTTTATTAAATTCAAGATATTCTTGTGACATGACTGAAGTAGATCCCTGGCTCCCACCAGAAACTTCTCTATTAGAAAACAAAATCAGACATTGGTGATGGCAACAGAGAGAAATGCCATCTGGTGAGCTCAGAATAAAAAAAAAAAAAAATATGGGGGGTGGTGTGCTTCTCTTTATTGTCTTGATATTAATTTACCAAGAAACTTCAAGAAAACCATATCTTTCATATCTTTCAGTCTTAGTCAACCCTCATTTTTGTTTTTCAAAATATTAGTTTGTTAATCTTATGATATTTAAAGATAAATTTTTAAAGTAGGAGACAAATATATTTAGTGAGGTTCTTTTTTTTTTTTTTTAATTCTGTGAAAATCTCACATCTTTTCCACTGGTCTTTAAACTCTTCTGGTTTTGATATTGACAACCTGTATCATTTAAATATCTCCTGGAACTCCACACATTTCAGATCTTCCCTAAACATAACTTCACAATCATAGTTCTCTGCTTGGCTAAAATTATATGTGAAGCTATGAGTCACCTACTTCCAGTCTTTCAGTAAACATTTTCAAACTTATTCTGTAAAGCTGAGCACCAATTTCTTTTTGTTAATTTATTTTATTATGTATTAACTAGATTTCTACTTCCACCTTATCCAATGAAAAAGTGTACTAAATTTAAAAAATGCATTCAACACTTAAAAAGCTAAAACACATGAAAAATGAGCAAGAAAGGTAAAGGGAAAGTAAGGAGTGAGGATAGCTTTTGAAATACATGCTTCTGGCCAGCCACAGTGGCTCACACCTGCAATCCTAGCACACTGGGAGGCTGAGGCAGGTGGATTGCTTGAGCTCAAGGGTTTGAGATCAACCTGAGCATAAAGCAAGATCTCTTCTCTACTAAAACAAACAAAAAAACAAAAATCTGAGCATTGTAGTCTTAGCTACTTTTGAGCCTGAGGCAACCTCAAACTCCTGGGCTCCTAATTTTGAGCCCAGGAGTTTGAGGTTGCTGTGAGCTATGATGCCATTGCACTACCCAGAGTGACAGAGTGAGACTCTGTCTTAATAAAAATAATGATAAAATGCATGCTACAAATCTCCAAATGCTTTCTAGATGTGGGCCAAATTTGATACAAGGCTTGCTTCAATCCCTGTGAGTCATATTTCCAGGTAGATGTCCAGTGCTTGGCCTTACTATCAACTTCTGAGAACATTTCTGCTTTCCCTGTGCTCCATATCTGACCACATTTGTCCACAGGTACCAAGATTCAGAATTTCCTATGATTTAATCCTTTTGCAAGTGAAACTGCTGCTAGGATCAAATTCCATATTCACTCATTCATCTATCAGATCCACAGATATTTAGCAGTTTTTATGCCCAAAAACTCTGAGAAGGCAGACAGTTTTGCATAGAAGTTGGCTATAAGGCTGGGCGCAGTGGCTCATGCCTGTAATCCTAGCACTTGGGAGGCCGAGGCAGGTGAATTGCCTGAGTTCACAGGTTTGAGACCAGCCTGAGCCAAAGTGAGACCTTGTCTCTAAAAATAGCTGGGAGTTGTGGCAGCCTGTCTTACTAGGAAGGCTGAGGCAAGAGAATCACTTGAACCAGGAGTTTGAGGTTGCAGTGAGCTATGAGACCGTGGCACTCTACTGAGGGTGACAAAGTGAGACTCTGTTTAAAAAAAAAAAGAAGTTGGCTATAAGGTTTTTAGGCTCAGACAGACTTGCATTTCAAATACTAGCACCATCAATTCTTAGGGGATGTTCTAGGAAAATTACATGTTCTCTTCGAATACTAGATTTTGGTTTGTATATTAAAGAAGAGAGTGACTTTAAGTAGTTATTGAATTGAGAGCATGTATATTTAAGTCTTCAGGAAAGTACGGGACACATGGTGAGTATGTAATAAATTGTGTATATTTATGCTAGGCATTCTGTAAGAATCTAAAAAGACTAAGAATAACCCTTATGCTACACTTACTGTGCTGTGTCACGTTTACGTGCACAGTTATTCGCAAGAAAGTTTTAAAATTCTGAGTAGGAAAAGATCTCTGCAGATAGAAGAGGATCTCTGGTGGGCTGGTCTTATAAGGGCCAGATCCTCTGAAGAAGTGGTAGGATTTGGGACAGGCAGAGAGCACAGAGAGGGTCTGGACTGGAGGGGAAGAGTGTAGACGACGTCTTAGAGACGAGGGTGCACGAGGCATCGTTGGAGTTGATGAGAAAATTCATTCATTTGATGGAGCAGAGCGCTCGTGTATGTCAGAAGGCAGCAGGCAGAGCTGAGACGGGGAGGATGTGCTGACAAGTTTGTAGAGGGGGCTAAGTGATGAAATGACTCCTGTTGAAAACCAAAACTCTAGTAACTTTAGACCGTATTTAATGATCTAGAATAATCAGTCCATGGGAGCTCAAATGCCTTCGAAGTTGTTTATTTCCATTTTGTTTCCACAACTTAAGCAAAGTTGGCTCATGGGGCCTCCAGAGTGGTTCAATGCCTTGGGAAAGCCCCACGTTTGCTCGTCTTTGAAATGAGAGGATTGGATACCTTCCTTCTGAGCAGCCATTTCCCTCTTGGAGAAGAGAATCAAAGTCAACCATCGCTCACTTGCTGCTCCACCTCTGCTTGCCTTTGGGGTGTCTCTGCAGGAAATCCTCTGCACAGTGAACCATTAAAACAAATAAAAGGCTTTTTTTTTTTTTTCCTCCAAAGGAGTAGCCTAGGTGTTGATTGGACTGAAATTCCATAGAACTGAAAACAAAACGAACCCCTTCCTACATCCCCCAAATCCAAAATCCTTCCATATGCGTCTGGAAGCCACTTCACTACTTCCTGATTTTAAACTTAGCAGTTACATTCTTAAAGAGACATGCACTTTGGAATATAAATGGGAGAAAATCAAAACACAAAAATCTAAATACAAAATGTAATGAGGAAGCTTGAACAGATACTTTTGACTTCATTTCTAGCTCTGCTGCTGTTATGTGGTGGGTTTTGGGATGAGGCCAGCAACTTCTTAGTGGTTTAGTCCACTTACTTTCAGAAGACAACCCTCATTCTCCTCTATCTTGTAGCATACGTATGCTGAGGGGCTCGGGATATGTAAGCCTCAAAACAGTCCCACAGAGGGCGGCGCCTAGGACTCAAAGGAGTAGGGTGCTGGACCCATATGCCGGAGGTGGTGGGTTCAAACCCAGCCCCGGCCAAAACCCGAAAAAAATAAAAATAAAAAAACCCAGTCCCACAGTATAGCACAGTGTTTCTGAATCACCAGGTTGAGACAGTGAACGACAAAGACACATCACATACTTTCCCTAAGGATAGGAGATGCCCTTTTGAAGTTCACCCTCTGAACACACTGAGAGGAGCATATGCTCATGGGGACTGTGCCTAGGACGTTTCAAGCTGGCAGCTTGGGGACAATGCAGAAGGCAGAGAGTGGTGGCTGGCTCCAAGCATAAGTGACCAAGGAATACTCTTCTCCCTTTGGCTACACCATGGTGGCAGCTTTTGCTTTCAGAATTTCTGCTTTAGTATATTCCCCATAACGTTACTAACGATACCGTTTACAACCTTTGAAATAGCTCTCTGCACCTGCTTTTTACCTTCTTTGAAGGCTTTCACAGAATACTCCAAGTAGTCTAACTTTCCTCTCCCTCCTCTCAGTTCTTCTCCAGTCTAATTCCTGATCTCTAATTTTACCCGCAGTATTTCCTGTGGTCCCGCCCTCTGACCTAGAGCACTTACCCATCCATGATTTCTCCCTCCTTCATCCCATACTTCTTCCAAAAAACCTTCCCTGGCTAAATTCCAAGACTAGTCAAGATAACTTTCGATATATACTTTTCAGAAATGCGTTCAGTCACTTTGATTTAAAGCAATTTAAATTATTATTTCATTAGGTTTTAATTTGCATCTGGAATCTCTCTGCTTTCTTACAATCTGTCTTAGCTCATAACTTCATTGAAGGAACAGGATGAGTCAAATTCATTTTGAGACTTCCTGGTAGAATAGTATAAACATTTTGTTATTCACTCACCTCCCAAACATTTACTGAACACCTACTATGAGCCAGGCACTGGACCAGATTCTAGCATTACAGAGATGGACTATGTATTCATTACCTTGGAAGTCATCAAAAGCAGGAGTTGTTTCAATAGAAGAAGGCATAATATACCATGGTGATAAAGACTTGGAAAACAAAAATGAAGTGGACCAGGCAATAGTCCTTTCGATAATGTGGGTGGCCCAGTGAAAATTTCTGTAAGGCCTTTAAACTTGATGAAAGACTATATTAAATCGAGTGTCAAGCAGATTTGACCCAGGAAATAATGACCAGAGCACAATAAGCAGAGTGTGATTGATTTCTGCTTCCTGTGTTGCTTAATAATCCTTTTAAAAGTGTTGTTGTAGATGCTCTTGATTAGGCAAGTGCATTTCCATTTTCTGAATTTTGGGGTCTGAAACTGTGTTTGCTTTCTAGCTTTTTTTCTTGGTTTTATCCCTGGCTTATCAGAACAGCACTAACAAATGGCTCTTTCTAAATTTCTTCAAGTATATAAATGTCAGGGTAACACAGACCTAAGTTGTCTTTTCCTATTTTTTTCCCTTGAGATGCATGCACATGCGAAAGTCTACCTTCGGATATTTTTTTCCTGGCACATCAAGGGGAAACTTGAGAGTTGGTTCCAGTCTGTGTAATGGAGACCAAAGCTCTGTGGCTTTCACTGCACTTCCCAGTGCTGAGTAGACTGCTGGGATTCCACAAATAAATAATAAAAATAATAATGATTTTTAAAGCATTTGGAAATGCTGAGTTGAAAGGTGTGGTGTAAGTGCAATGTTTTATTGTGAAAGTGGCATCTCTCGCATTAGCTGCTCCTAATGGAGGGCGGCAGTAATGGAGCGGGAGGCACTTAGGCCTCCAGACCGGGTCCCTGAAGGCGGGCGGGGCCCGGGCGGGCGCTGTGGTCGCACTTACTGTACACGGGAACTGCTTCCTTCCAGCTGGAGAGAAGGCATGAGAAGAGTCACCCTGCTGCCCGTCTCCTCACCCTTAGCAAGTTATTGCTATTTGTTATGGATGAGGATGTGACTGAAAAGCATATTGGAAAGATACTGCAGACTTAATATGATTAATTTAGGTTTTAGTTGGGGCACAAATAAATGACACATTTGGTACAGGGTATCTCGGCACCTTGGACATGAACGTACCCTGTGTCTGTGATGTGGGCTAAATTATTTTATCACCTCCTCCACTTGTATGATGAAGCCCTAACTCCCATTAAGTCAGAATATGACTGCGTTCAGAGATAGACCTCTTAAAGAGAACATGAAGGCCATTGAGGTGGCCTCTCATTCAACCAGACTTGTGTCCTGACGAGGAAATTTAGGTGCACAGAGACACTGGGGACAAAAACACTGAAGAAAGACCCTGTGAGGACAAAGCAGCAAGAAGGCAGCCATCTGCAAGTCGAGGAGGGAGAGGGGCGCTCAAAGGAGACCAGACCTCCTGGCACCTTCACCTTGGATTTCTAGCCTCCAGAACTGTGGAAAAATCCCTTTTTTCCTGCGGTGTTGTATTATGGCAGACCTAGCAAACTAACACAGTCTGGGGTTATCTAGACTTCAGATTCCCACCGAACCCTATAGTATAATATTGAAAAAGATAAATATTTTCTATTCAGTAGAGTCTGAAAGCTTTCCCAACTAAGTCCATAGCTTTAATTACAAAATGAACATAACCTGTATCAAATTATGAATATGTTAACATACTGAATGGGGGACAAGCAAAATAAGCACCAGATTTAGGCTGTATAGGCACATGAAGGTGGAGTAAAAAAATCTGGTTTCCTTGACCACATTGTCATAATATGCATACATAACAGTTTATTGAATCCAGGCTGTGTAGACGACCAGAAGAACTCTGGCTCCACACTGTCACAATGCATGCCCACAACAAAGACTCGCTGAGAACAGCCCCCTTTCATTCGATCTCTGAGTATTACCAACACAAGAGCTGAAAACCTTACCTCTGTCTCAAGTATATCTATGTAACCATGCACAAGTTATTAACTGGGTTCCCTGGGCTCTGCTGCTGAAACTATTAATATATTCAAATCTCATACTAGCTACTGCGAAAAACAGTACACCAGATACAGGCATTAATATCTGTCTTACACAAAAAAATCTGGCATGATTTTTTAAAGTCTCTTTTTGGTTATCTTGGATTCCTGCTGATACATAGAGGACACATACAGGCTCTGTGCGTCATACGGTGAAGTGGCCATCAGGTACCAAAATGCAAGGTTGACTGTATTTGTGAAACTGTGTTTATTGTACTTAAAACATAACACTGTCAGGATACAAGTACAGCTCAGTGGAGCTGAGAGGCAAAGTTTTGCTGAGAACCAGCAAGCCAAGTGGAATGTCTGGAGAAGTTCAGGCGAGGATGGGAGGAGGTAACCCCTGAGGCTTGGCCTTTCAGATTGATGCTCTGCACCTTTAGATCCCAATCTGAGATACATACTATGCATAGAATGACCAGATTTTTCATGATCCAGTCTTGCCCTTTTGCTATTGGCTGCACTTAAGGCCTTTTATCAATGACAACAACCAAAGTAGGTGGTCTTCTAACTCTTGCGAGCTACAGAAAAAAGAAAGAGTGACATAATTTTTCACAGCCTGAAATAATTGTGGAAGTACAGATACTGGTTAGGCTCACTATGAATTATTAGTGGAAAAGTGGGTCTCAGAAGTACGTTACATGTGAAATATTTTTCGTCACTTGAACATGTGCCGTCCAGAGCTGGCCCTGTTCTAGCCGTCACAAGGAACAAACATTTCACATTCACAGATGCTCCCAATTTGGTGCGGTTTGGAGTGTAATTTAGATCAAACGTCTCCATGTAAATGAGTCAGGGTTTCTTAATTAGGTGCCTCTAAAGCAAAACCTTGGACCACATCAGTAGGTGTGGGTGTGGTACCCACAATCCTGGAATCTTTCCTATAGACCAGGCTCTTAGTATCATTGAAATAGAGCTTTTTTTTTTTTTTTTTTTGGTTGTTTTTTCAGGCAAAGTAATAAATCTGCAGATGGCATAGACAGAAAGACGCTACTTCAGAAGAGCTGTCTAAAAACACTGCCTCTTTGGCAAATGCCTCAAAGTAGGTCATTCTGCTGTGATTTAGCTTTTTCTTTAGAATTGATTGCCAGCTTTTTGTTCCCATTACAAGTAGGGTGCATTCCAGTCCACAGACTTGTTCTTAATTTTTCCAACTGGTGTTTGTTTACTAGGATTTGCAGATCTTCGTATGAAAATGGCCAATCCCCTGTCACAGTGCTAATCAGGCACTTGACCACAAAGTGAAATGGATCCCGGTGATAATCTGGAGATGCTGAAATATTAAATGCCTTAAACACCCCGTCTTCCCACAGCAAAACTGCATTGATTTATATGGTTAGGTTTGTTGAAATAATTGTCCCATCTTTTATGCATGTGCAAAGAAGAAGTGACAGGATGTAAATGGAAAACTTTTACAAGCCATATAGCTGTTTGTATAGATATTCAGGTTATCTGCTTTTATACTTGTCATTGTTTGTGTTTTTTATAGGGGGAAAATCACTGGGTCCCATTTTCCTATCGAGACTTTGAGGATAGGGATTTACATGCAGAACCCCCTCCAGCATTAATGAGTTACCTGCATAAATTCCCTGGCGATCGATGGGCACACAGACCTTGTTTTGTTATATTAATTATTTCTCACAGAACCTTGACACTGACATTAAATGAGGCCTTAAAAAATCTTGATGAAGGTCTTAAGGTATCTTTTACTGTTCAAATATTAGCATTGCAAAAATTATGTCTCAGGCATTATTCATTTTGTGGTACCACAGGGAAGGAGGGGTTCAGATAAGGAGACAGGAGTGAAGGGCGCAGGCAGTGAACTCTCCGGTCTTAACCCCTTACTGCTTAGTGGCCAGTTTTCCCAGGAATAAGTTATAATCCTCAAACTGTGATAATGATGTGATAACAAATGTTAAAATTATAATGAATTAGAAGAACTGAGGAGTTCGTTTCCTCCAGATTGGTGTTGAATATGGTGTCTTCTCCACAGGCCAAGTTTGTCTTGGCAAAGTGGTGGTGTTTTCAGGTGAATTCCAAAATGTCAGTTAAAAAGACACAAAGAAGTGGGCTTTGAAGAGAAGGTGGAGATGACTGGCCAGATCTGTTGCAAGATTGACTGGTAAGTATGTCCTGAAGGAACAGACTGGGGAAATGGCTTTAGGTGCAATTTTCTTTCATTCCCAGTAAAACGTCTTATGCTGAGAAAGAATATGCAAGGTTTTGATTAAGCAAATGCTCTGGTCAAAAACACTTATTATCGTATGTGGATTAGCAGTAATCAAACAACACAATTAATATTAAAATTACAACAGATACCACATTATTATCCTTTGATAATTCACAAGGAACTTTTGAATCTTGAAGTTCTCATTAGGAACTTGAATTATCTCTGTGCTAGAGTGTGGTTATTAGATAAATGGATGGTTATTAGAAATTTCTGATAGGCGAAATGGCAGCTAATTGAAATTTCTTTGAATCCTTTTATAGTGCAAGTTATTTATTGAATTACCACTTGATGTAGACTTCAGGTTTTTATAATGCTGATTATTCTGAATTATCTGTTTACTTTCTGCATTTTTTCCCTTTGCTGGTTCGTGATTCTTATTAAGGTTGTCCCAAAGTTGTGTTTAACTCCATCCTTCTCTCTTTTTTTTTTTTTAGGTTACAGCCGCCATTGTTGTTTGGCGGGCCCGGGCTGGATTCGAACCCGCCAGCTCAGGTGTACGTGGCTGGCGTCTTAGCCCGTTGAGCCACGGGCGCCGAGCCTCCATCCTTCTCTTTATGCTCTGAACTCTTTTGGTGAATGGATACAGTTTCACAGTTTGAACTATTTACTCTGAAAAGCTAATTCCCAATTCTATATTTTCTCCTTCAATATCATACCTTCACTCACCCACTTGAGACAGTAGTTTTCTAAATACCTCCCATTGGTCTACTACCCACGAGGTACATGGAGCACTGCAAGTCCAGGAAGCCGGGATTCTCAACAGAAGAGCAGGGAGGATTAATTATAATTTTACACTAGGTGGAATGAAGCTATCTCCGGTTGCAGTCCGACCATTGTGGGGGGAGGTGTGTATAAGAAACAACTTCATCTCTTTGGCGATTTGCAGTCTGTAATGGGCTTTCATTCACACGTAACTCTGAATTTTCTGAACGTCCCTTAGTCTTGTTCTTTAACATGTTTTCTATGAAACATGTTAAAGAACAAGACTAAATGGACGAACTGAACCCAGGCCTTAAACTCAGATTAGAGTCATAAACCCAGGCCTTAAACTCAGATTTTCTAGTTCTGAATCCAGTGCTCTGTTCTTTTCTCCTGGATTCAGTGCAAGGTCAAATGTCTGGGCTGGACTCTCTGCTGAATTTCTTACTCGGCCAAACTCAAACAACAGTATATACTCAGAGCTTTCATTTTCTTTAAGTCATTTATCCCTACACTCACACACACTAAAGAAGGCAAGGTTTTGTCTTATTTCCAGACTGAAGACAATCAAAAAGTGGCTGAGAAGTGAAACAATGTGCCTAGAGGCTTATATCTCACCTGGGGCTGACACCCAGTTCTTTAGATGGTTTCAAACCATCAAAGGCAAATGCATGCAGCACTGTCCACTCACAAATAATGCTGCTTAGGTTGGTTACTGTGAAATTTAAATAGTTTTGAAGCTGTTTTGCCTATGTCTACCTTTGCTTTCCGAGAATGTATTCTCAACACAGTGATTTTTTTTAAAAAGTGAAGTCAATTACTCGTGCTGTAATTGGGTTATAGCTTTCATATAAAAGCTATAAATTAGTTTCATAGTAGGGCTGAGTACATTGGATACTTTTTCTTCCATTCTTGAGATACTTTGCTAAGAAGACTATGTTCCAGCTCCATCCATGTAAACATGAAAGAGGTAAAGTCTCCATCTTTCTTTAAGGGTACATAATATTCCATGGTATAAATGTACTACAATTTATTAATCCATTCATGGGTTGATGGGCACTTGGGCTTTTTCCATGACTTAGCAATTATGAATTGGGCTGCAATAAACATTCTGATATAGATATCTTTGTTATAATGTGGTTCTTGGTCTCCTGGATGTATACCTAGTAGAGGAATTATAGGATCAAATGGCAAGTCTATTTTTAGATCTCTAAGTATTCTCCAAACATCCTTCCAAAAGGAACATATTAGTTTGCATTCCCACCAGCAGTGGAGAAGTGTTCCCTTTTCTCCACATCCACGCCAACATCTCTGGTTTTGGGATTTTGTGATGTGGGCTAATCTTACTGGAGTTAGGTGATATCTCAAAGTAGTTTTGATTTGCATTTCTCTGATGATTAAGGATGGTGAGTAT
The DNA here is from genome assembly GCA_963573935.1 of Arctocebus calabarensis. Classification (NCBI taxonomy): domain Eukaryota; kingdom Metazoa; phylum Chordata; class Mammalia; order Primates; family Lorisidae; genus Arctocebus; species Arctocebus calabarensis. Next base: position 23,793 of record CAUYON010185565.1, read on the forward strand.
TTTTTCATGTGTCTGTAGGCTGTGTGCCTGTCTTCTACGGTGCATCTTAGAAGGGTACAGGTGAAACTTACTAAATGTAGAATATAAATGTCTGAACACAATAACTAAGAAAATGCCATGAAAGCTATGTTAACCAGTTTGATGAAAATATTTCAAAATATTTCAAATTGTATATAAAAACAACACATTGTATTATGATTGCATTAATGTACACAGTTATGATTTAATAAAAGAAAAAAAAATATACCAACTATGCCCAGAAAGGACAAAAAAAAAAAAAAAAAAGAAAGAAAAAGTGAAGTCAGTTTGTATCATTCCTGCTAAAAATTCTGCTACTAGCTCCCTCCTATTTGGATCTGAGAGTAAATGCTCACACAAGCTTCCCTGTCCTATGTGGTCTGAGCTTGTCAAGATGTGACTTCTGTCCTCTTCCTCCTCTCAGTGCCCCCCATTGGCTCTGGCCATGCTGGCTTCCTTGCTTTGCTGGGTCTCGAACAGACCCAACACCTACATCTGCGTTACCTGTGCTGCCTCACTCGGGTCATCTCTTCACTAGCATCCTCCTTTCCCTTCACCCTTTCCTCACATCTCACCCGCTCAATGAGGTCTATCCCGATGACCTTATTATTACTACAAACCACCGCCCCACCAGCAAATCCTCCTTACTCTGCCTTACTTTTTCTAGTTCCTAAGCAATTACTGCCTTGTACTAGGCTGTAGCATTTCCTTGTTTACGGTGCTGATTTGTTTTATTTGATTATGTGTATTATTATGTAACCCCCTATAAAGGGTGAGGATGATTTCTATTACATTGAGTGATGTATTGAAAGCTCCCAGAACAGTGCCTGGCACACAGCTGGTGCTCAGTAAGCACACATAGATGACCTGGTTCTATCAGGGACATCACTGCTCTATTTAGTCTATAGACGGGACCCCCTGCACTGCCCCCAAGTCTTCCCAGTCCTTCTTGCATCATATGAAACATGCCAGCAAGTACTCTTGGCAGATTTTGAAGTCTCTCCAGGAATTCCTGTTTTCTCTCTGAGCTCCACAGCCAACATGGGAATAAGTGCTTTTTGGTCACGTCAAGAAAACGTGGGCTGGGCTTTCAGCTTTGCCTTGGCTCCTCCTTTACACCCTCCATTCCCAAATCCACCTTACACAGGACCCTTGGATAACCTGTGTCACTTGTGATGGGGATACCTTCTGAGGATGCATCATTAGGGTGGTTTTGTCACCGTGCAAATCTCACAGAGTGCACTTGCAGCCACCTGGATGGTGCAGCCCATTACACACCGAGGCTACGTGGTAGAGCCTATTGTTCTTATAGACAGCATGTTACTGTATAGCTGAACAGGGTAGGCAATCGTAATGCAACAATGGGTATCTGTGTCTCTAAACTTAGAAAAAATACAATAAAATACTGCATTGCAATCTCATGGGACTTCCATCTTATATGCTGTCTGAAACTGACAGACATATCTATTGTTGTGTGGTACCTAATTGTACTCAAAACACAGACAAAAGCAGAATCTACATTCTTTAGCATTTAAATAATCTGCACAAGACATCAGATTCCAACTTTTGTGCCAGCCCATCCCGTAACCTGGGCTATCCTTACCCTCACTCAGGGTCTCTCCTGCTCCTTTGCCTCTGGACGTCAGACAGACTGCTCACGGCCATATCCCAGCACCCATTTGACTTCTCTCTATCTGTCCCATGGATCATCCCCGTGCTCCTCAAATTCCACCAGCCCCAGATTTCACAGGAAAATTCTCAACTCTTTTAGCCCATTTCTCCCCATTTAAATCATCGGCTGCACATACCGTGCAATGGTCAATTATTCTTTACTCTTTTTTCCTTAAGGGCTTAGGCCCCTGTTCGGTTAGTAGCTCTGCAGAGCAGGTCCTTAGACTTCCTCTCCACGGCTCTTTCACCTCCCCCCTCTGGTGTATAGTGAGCAGCACAGGGCAGGTACCTGCGGAGCTGTTGACTCACGGATGTTCCTGTGCTGCTGCTCCTCGTGTGTGTGCTGTGCCATTCAGCTGTCCATAGCTGAATGTAGCACATGATAGATTTTGTAGCTACACTGACGGGGCATATATTAGGATGAATGTCTATTTAAACTCTAGCTTTAGCTAGTATACAGCATATCTAAAAGTAGGAAATCATACTTCTTCCACCAGTGAACAACTGGGTCCTTTTAAGTGTGTGAGTGTGTATTCAAGTGTGTGTTTCTTCTCAAACATCTAACGTGAATTCTATCGTTTAAGAAATCACAGACTATGTAGATATTAGTAAATAACTAAAGAATATAAACACTAGTCTAACCAACAATTAAGAGTCTTTTTTTTTTTTCTTTTTTGAGCCCGGGCCTCACTCTGTTGCCCAGGTTACAGTGCAGTAGCATCACTGTAACTCACTGCAACCTCCGAGTCCTGGGCTCGGCTGCCCCTCCTGTCTCAGCTATCTGAGTGCCTGGGACTACAGTGCCCACCACAATGCCTGGCTACATTTTCTATTTTTAGTAGCAACAAGGGTATCTCTCTTGCTCATGATGGTCTTGAACTTCTGACTTCAAGGGATCCTCTCCCAGGTGTGAGCCAACATGCCCAGCAAGAGTCTTTAATGATATATTTAGGCTTTATCATGAGAGTCCAGATACCACATACCAATAAACTCCATTTGCATAAGACAGGCTTAAAAATAGCCCATTCCCTGATATTTTGTAGCAACTTTGGTTTTATTTTCCAAAGCTCTGAAAGCCCTCCCTTCACTGTCTGGGAAGTAAGCTTTGATAATCTACACTGTGCCATCTTGTCTTCTCTTGACGCATCTTGGCAGCCAGATGAGTTTGGCTGTGGAGGCCATCACAGACCACTGCCGCTACCCCTCCGCCTCAGCACTAACCAGTGAGTGGAGAACAACTCTGGTGGCGCAGGCATCTCGTTAGTAAGCATGTTCTGCAGCTGAATTCTGTACCCTCTTCCCCCCATGGTAAAAACCATCCTTGGAGTAGGTTTTGGAATGGATTATTATTTTGGATGTTTTATGTTTCTGCTTCACTCAGTTTTTAGGATGAATGAAGTGAAACCCATAATTCTGGGTGTCGACTCTTACTGTAAAGTCCTCTTTCTTTTTTCCTAGCCTCTGCCATCTTAGTCACTCCTCCTATGGAACCTGGTTTCTGACAGTATGGTCCCCAGGCCAGCAGCAGCAGTGTTGCCTGAGAGCCTGTTCTCTTGCAGAACTGCAGTCTGCTCCAGACTTCCTGAATCAGGATTTGCATTTTGAACAAGATCCCCGGGGTGATTTGGTTGAGAACACTGATGTTTGAGAAGCCCTGAGTTTGTTTCAGGGACACCTCATGTGGCTGTGGTCAGCAAGTGGAGGTGACTTTATGGTTCCTACTGTCTGCCAATTGACCCCTTTGATATCCTCAATCATTCAACTCCTCCTGCACTCTCCCACTTCAAAGCTGCTTCCTGAGCCTGCGGAGTGTGTCACAGGGAACAGGTGCATCCCTGTCAACACAGGGCAGTCTTTTTTCCTAGCCAATTAGTTGACACCGTTAGGCCCTTCCGAGGGAACCTGGGTGGTGAGGGGTGAGGCCTTTTAGATGGGATGCAGGATGGCAGCCCTTACCACTTGTGGTCATTAAAGTTCCCGTGGTGCTTTTTGTGAGAGAAGGGATTGTTAACCTTGGTGTCCTGGCTGGCTTCCAATCTGTGTAATTGCATGCAGCCTACCTAAGTCTGCTCTGTAGTTTCAATTAGGTAAAGTATTGTTCACTTCTTGTACTAAACTGCTGTGTTGTGTGGCTACAGACTGCTAATTAGCTGGTGTTTTTCAGGTAGCTCCGTTCGTGAAGAACAAAACACTCTCTCAGGTCATCTCCTTTCCCACCGGCACGCTCCCGTACCCGCAAGCCCATGCACGCACAAATGCATGCCCGTTTTCTATACATTGCTGTTCCTTGGATGAAAGTGCTTTACAAACAGAAATTCCTAGAACATGACAATGAACATTTCTCTAATTTCTCTATGTAACTACCTGCTTCTAAGCTTACCTAACCTATTATAGGGTGTTGGGGGGGACCCATGCGGAGAATAAAAAGAATGTGATAATGGGCAGATAAAATAGGCTTTCCTCTGCTAAGATGAAGGGTAAATTTCCTGATTGTTGGCGAAGTAAGAATTGCTTTAAGAGGTTGGCATACAAGGAATTGGCTATTTTCAGTGTGATATGAAAGGAGGGTGAGGTGAGAGAGTATAGGGTGTGCATTTTACTTCTCTTTTCCCACTAGCGAGCAAAATAGTAGAATGAGCAACCTTTCAGTAAAATGTCCCTGTGGGGAAGTCTGACTCTGAACGGGAAATGTGACACCAGGAGAGAGAAGAGAATCCCTTTCTGATGACTCTAGGGTCAGCACCTAGCAAGTACATAAGATGTCTCAGAAATGGTTGTTAGAAATGAAAGAGAAATGGGGATATTTGGGTGAGCAGGAAGCCAAGGCAGCAGAGTTGTGCTCTCATCAGGGGAAAGACGTGCGTGAGACTGGAAGTTTTCTGAGATGGACAATGACTGTGAAAAAAGTGTGTACATTGGGGGAAAAAAAATCAGATTTAGGTTGAGAGTATCACTTTGCATATCTTTTGACTATGTAAGCCAATTTAATGTTTTGATAAGAATTGAGACATACATTAATTAAAGCTCCTTAAAGTAATTCCTTTTATCTTTTCATACGCCCAACTCTATGGAAAGCAAATGAAAATCAATAAAAGAAATAAATAAATGGATGAACAAAATTGATAAAGGGAAGACTATTTATTAAGAGGTGCAACCTATCAATTCATGAAAAACAGGAAAAAACGTGTTTCTAGTGCCAGAAACAGGACCTATATCATCCTTGCTCCTTGCAGTGTTTCTGTCCCAAAGTGTTCTCCTTGTTTTTTTGAAAATGGCAGAGAAGAAAAGGGGGTTTACTCATTCCGATAGCTAGATTGACTGAACGCTGTGAAAGACAGGCTGGTTTGCAAACAGTGGGGAGAATAGGGGGGTGTACAGCCAAGGAGCGGGATTAAGAATGAGATTTGATGGATGTGAACTTTCCCACATATGGCAAGGGCGGTTCCTGGTAAAACCGCCTTCATTTCCAGCTCAGACGCTATCACATAATAAGTATTCACTATGTATTTGTTTCATAAATAAATGGGTGGATGGATGACGTAGGCAGTAATGCTTTTGGAAAGTCTCAGAGTATGGGGCCAGAGAAAGATTTGAAGATAATGATGAACAGTGGGATGAAAGTCAGAGAAAAGAGAGGAGGAAAATGTGGAAACAGCTTAGTTAAAAAGAGTATGAGTAGGTCACAGCCAAGGAGAAGACATTACTGGAAGTGGAATATCGGCATCTTTATACCAAGGGCAATATTTAACAGAAAGCATAAAAGTTCTACATGTATTTTCATTTCCTTTTTAGATGTTAATAAGTGAAACTGGGAAAAAATTATAGACCAAAGAGTGTCATTGAGGCAGAAATAAAACAGGCTTAAAAATTCTACTTTAAAAAAAAATTGAGCTTTTCTGTTATTTAGATGCTTTCAAAGGAGATTTCCTTGATGGTCTGATATAAACTGCCTCAAAACTCCTTTCTTTGCCCCCGAGAGGTTCTCATTCAAGTTAAGCCCAGGGGGTTCATAACACCCTGCTTCAAAGTCCAGTGCGGGCCGGGTCTCCCACTAGCCACAGACTCGTTGTTATTTGCGGCTGAGAGTTCCTTCTGTCCACTGCCCGTCTCCCACCTTTCCTCAGCCTAGACATTACAGTCTTGAGATCTGAAATCTCATCTATAATCTGCACTTTTTTCTTGCATGAGGAAAAAAACCCCAGCGACATGGAAATGTGCAGATACTCTGTGTTAACTATTCCTGGATGTCACCCTGCAGCTCTAATTTCTGCTTTCTCCTCTGCATTCTGGGGAGCGCTGCTGGACTTGTCAGCACCTTGTCATTGCTTCCTGTTGCGTGGGCTACCATCGGACTCTGTGTTCTTAACAATTATCCATAAAAAACCCTACAAAAGCCTTCACAATGAAAAGAAATATATATTAACAGGTAAAAAACAACATTAAAAGGAAAGGAAGCTCCTTTAAAAAATTTAGTTCCCGAAGCGGGTGGTGTTTGTAAAGGCTGCACAGTCTCAACTAACTGCAGTGCAGGCTCGTCTTTTTCAGGCTCGTGACGCTCTTTTGTTCAATGACAAGGATGTGGGGAACCAATGTGATTTAGCTAAATAATACACAAATGTCAAGAATACTTTCATGTCTTGTGTACACACTGGAATAAATCACTAGAATGGAATGTTTTGTTTTTCTTTTGAGGGGAATGGCCCCATAGTTTATGAGGCGCTTCACTGACAAGAAGTGGCTGAGAAATAGTATGAAAAATAACCTATTTCAATGGCTGAGGTTTTCGCTTGGGTTCAAAACAAGGAGGCCTGGAAAGGAAGGTGACAAGCTGAAATCAATGAGGGATTAGGCTTGTCCTGGCATTCTTACGGGCAGGAGGGAGAAAAATAAGTCCAGAAGGAAACAAAGATGAGGGAACTAGTTTCTCAGAATTCGTAGGTGAGCGGAAAGGAATTGGCAGCTGCCTGGAGCCGGCAGCCAGAGAGGCCATGGTATCTACACACGTGACAGACGGCGAGCCCACAGCAGCGCTCCCTGAACAACTCGCCTGTCGGGTTTGCCAGGAGGCCAGATGCTGCTTCTGGAAGAGCATCTTCCGAGGTTGGGCATCTGGGTTCGGTGCTTTCCATTTACAGAGGAGAGAGCAGGCAGTCAAAGGCAGCGCCATACTGTCTTCTCAAAACATGCTGCTTCTAAGTGTGTATCTTTCCACACCTTCACACGCACACACACACAGTGTTAGTGAATGATGAACTTGTTTTTAAAAAGAACCCTTAAAAACGAAACTTTCCTGAGTGCTTTCTAGATGGAAAGCAATGTATTAGAGTCAGGGAGAGGGGAAGAGAGCACAGACACTAAAAAACCTCTTCTATAAATAGGAAGGTTTACTAAGAATTAGGATTAATTAGAAAATTTTGGGTAAAGGGTTGGGATTACATCTGGTGTTCAATTAAAAAAAGAGAATTCAAGAGATTGGCTTGTGCCTCTGTCACTGTGGACTTGTCTTTCTCACCCTTTGTTTCACCATTCCTTCTTCCCTGGAAATGCAATCGAGTATTGGTATTGGCAAGAAAGCAGAGTGTGGTCGAGCGGACTGGAAATCAGGTGACTTGAGGTCTGGTTGATTTTTTCCCCCCTTCCACTTTGTAGTTTGCTGTCTCTGCTCCTTTAAACAGGGGAACCAAACTTCTTTATACACTTACAGTAGGCAAGCTTTTGTAATCAAGGTGATTTTTTTCTTATCTGATGATAAATCATTCAAGGTCGTATAAAGTTAATATTGGACCTCAAACAAATGATGCACAGGGAGTTTTGGGCTGGCCTGGCAAGAGGTAGGAGCGATAGAAGTTCTTTAATTCACTAATAGGAATTATGACAGAAGATGTAAAACTGAATTTTCATATTCCAAGATCCATTACTAATCCCAGATAATCAAGAAATCAGGAGAACTGGCAATCTCATGATGTACTGTAGTAATTGCTCTAACAGGCTCCGAGAATCTTACCATGTGCTGCAGTAATTGACCCACCAGGCTCCACCCATCACTGGGGTGGTCACAGATTCCCTGACTAAGGCTTCCTCAGTCCAGACAGACTCTTTTAGCACTCATTCATTCTTGTGCTGCACCCTCTTAGTATTAAAGGCCTTTTTTACAATCAGAAGAGTGTTCTTCTCATTAGCATGATGAAAAGATGAGTATCAGGTGAGGACAGATAAATTTAAGAGGAATATCTTACTTACCAGTACCCTCAACATGAACTATTCCCTAGTACTACTCTGAAATATATCAGGTTTCTAAGATTCCAGGCTTAAGAAGTTGATCTTACCTGCAACCACTCACATTAGATTTGATTACGATCACCTTGTTCAATGAAATCACATGACTCCATTTATTCAATACAGCTTATTGAGTATCTACAGTACGTGGGACACTGTACAACAGCGGTTCTCAACCTGTGGGTTGCAACCCCTTTGTAACAATGAAAATACATCGTGTCATTAGGAAGGTTGAGAACCAGTGCTGTACAAGGCTCTGGAGATACAGTTGGAATCAAAATGACACAAATTCCTGCCTTTTTGGATCCAATGCTGTAATAGCAGAAGGATTTAGGTCAATTCTTTATAATTTCCATTCTCACCAATATTTTCAGGATCTGAAAATGTTACACAGTATCATTTTTTTCTTGCTAGATTATTATATTTATTTCTATGATTTTTCAAAAGCTGAAGAATGAAGGTAAAAATAGTAGCTTGTCATTGTTAGAAATTCTGCCCAATGTCTTGTTATCAGCTATCCTTTGTGGAATTAGTAGATTTAATCACATAATATAATTCCTCTTCTACTCTTGCCAAATTGTCTTTCTCTCAATATGCATGCCATTCTCAGATGCCTTTCCTGGTATATCTTCCTCTGACCACCCTCTCAAGATTAGATTTCTGGGAATCTGTCCTTGACTCTCTTTTAGGCTCACACTGTCCCTGAGGTAACTCAAGATCTTACCCCAACACTATCTTAAAACTGACCTTTCCAAAATTTATACCTAGATCTCAATCAACTTTCCTGTATTCTTTTTTTTTTAAATAATTTTATTGAATCATAATTATGTACATTGGTGCAATCACAGGGCACGATTCATATACATTCAGAAATATTTTGATCGTACTGTTACAGATATCCTTCATGGCATTTCCTTGATCACTATATA
>CAUYON010185568.1:0-15559 GCA_963573935.1 Arctocebus calabarensis
CCAAACCAAATCTTTTTTTTTTTTGAAGACAGAGCCTCAAGCTGTCACCCTGGATAGAGTGCTGTGCCATCACAGCTCACAGCAACCTCCAATTCCTGGGCTCAAGCGAGTCTCCTGCCTCAGCCTCCCAAGTAGCTGGGATTACAGGTGCCTGCCACAACGCCCGGCCATTTTTTGGTTGCAGCCGTCATTGTTGTTTGGCGGGCCCAGCTGGATTCAAACCCAACAGCTCAGGTGTATGTGGCTGGCGCCTTAGCCCACTGAGCCACAGGCACCAAGCCTCAGCATTCTTTTAAAAATTGGCAATCAGACAGCTGTGCTGGCCTCCCGCGGAAGGGAGGTTGCAGAACGAGGGCAGGAGGACTACTTCCCAGCACCCTGACCTCCTGCCATGTCTGACCCCATCACACTGAATGTCAGGGGTAAGCTCTATACTACCTCACTGGCAACCCTGACCAGCTTCCCCGACTCCATGCTGGGTGCCATGTTCAGTGGGAAGATGCCCACCAAGAGGGATAGCCAGGGCAACTGCTTCATTGCCCATGATGGCAAACTGTTCTGCTACATCCTCAACTTCCTGCGGACCTCCCACCAGGACCTACTTGAGGACTTCCAGGAGATGGGCCTGCTCCACAGGGAGGCAGACTTCTACCAGGTACAGCCCCCGATCAAAGACCTGCAGGAGATGGAGGTAGAGCTGTCCAAGGTGGAGAAGAATGCCATGGTCAACATCACCCTGTACCAGCGTGTGCAGGAGGCACCCCAGATCTACAGCCTCTCGTCCTCCAGCATGGTGGTCTTCAACGCCAACATCTTTAGCGCCTCTTGCTCTTCCTCAAGTTCCCGGGCTCCAAGCTTTTCTACTGCTCCAATGGCAATCTCTCCTCTGTCACCAGCCACTTGCAGGACCCAAACCACCTGACCCTGGACTGGGTGGCCAACGTGGAGGGCCTTCCAGAGGAGGAGTACACCAAGCAGAACCTCAAGAGGCTGTCAGTGGTCTCTGCCAACAAGCAGATCAACAGCTTCCAGGTCTTCGTGGAGGAGGTGTTGAAACTTGCTCTGAGTGATGGCTTCTGCATTGATTCTTCTCACCCGCATGCGCTAGATTTTATGAATAAGATTATTCATTTAATACAGTATAGGTATGAGGAGCTAAGCAACATAGGAGAGGGGAAGCCCAAGAAGCATATGTCAGCCAAGGTTTTGGAGAGTATCTTGCCAGCAGCTTGAGGCAGGACACTATACTAATCTGTACTACTTGCACGGCAGGACTGACTCCTCCCATGACGAAGTCCACATTTTGGAATCCACATGTCCTCTGAGCACAACCACCTTATTTCTTGCCATTTTAAGCTGGAGATGGGCAGTTTATTATGACAAGTGAAGAGTAAGCTAATGTGTACTAACGGAGGCTAAAAGAGGACTTTCTGGCTGGGACAGAGGAGCAGCAGTTTTCTTATGGGGTCCATTTCTCTCTGTACCACTAGCCAGTACTACATTTATCCATCTGTGAAAAGGCTCTTGGACAGGGGATAGGATGAGAACAAGAGGCTCCTTTTAGTTTCCCAGGACATGAAATGCCCAGTGGTCCCCATCATACCTGCTCTCCTTGCATCCAGGACCTTGGACTTACTTGCCCAGTGGCAACTGTGATTTGCTGGCTTGCAATGCAGTGTGTTCTCATAACCTTTATAGTGTCTCCACTGTGGAAAAGAGCTGAGCTGTGACATGGTCCTGAGGAAGGGGCACCCAGGAAGCGTTCAGAAGGCAGGGATATCCCTCTTGATAGTGCTGAATCTAAGGATTTCTGGCTTCAGAAATGGGATGCTGTCCCTGTGAAGATGTGAAAGTTTCTGGAGCCAGTGTAACGAAAGGTGCTTCAGAATCCAGCCTGTTGCCTGACTTTTGTAATCCTTTTCCCAAAAATTTGAGGTATGATTGAAACAGGTCATTTTAAGCAAACATAATATGGATTCTCAGGGTTGGAAAATAATTCAACATTTGCTTGGTCTCCCCCTACTCCAAGCATAGCCCAGCACATTTGGGGGTCAGCGCCTCTCCCCAAGTACCTCCAAGTCATCACCTGTGTCTGCGTGCATACCTGTGGTGATAGGAAGCACACTATCCCCAAGGCAGTTCCTGCCATGGTTCGATGGTGCTGTTAGAGAGTTCTTTCTATTTAGCCAAAGTCCGTCCTGCCACTTTCATGTGCTGGATCTTGGTTGCAGACCTTCCTTCTCAGCCATATGTGTATCTTCACTTCCAAAATAGTTAATGTTGGCTGGGTGCAGTGACTCATGTCTGTAAACCTAGCACTCTGGGAGGCCCAAGGAGGATGGATTGCACTGAGCTCAGGTTTGAGACCAGCCTGAGCCAGAGCGAGACCCCATTTCTAAAAATAGCTGGGCATTGTGGCAGGTGCCTGTAGTCCCAGCTATTTGGGAGGCTGAGGCATGAGAATTGCTTGAATCCCAAGAGTTTGAGGTTGCTGTGAGATGTGACACCATGGCAGTCTGCCAAGGGTGACAAAGTAAGATTCTGTCTCAAAAAAAAAAAAAAAAAGTTACCCTAAGAGGCCAGATGCTTATTCTGAGAATACTATTACACAGAATTCAGATTCCCATTTGGGATCAGTCTTCAGAATCAAAGTTGACTTTTTCTATCCCCGGTAAGTCTTTTGTTCCAGCTTCACCTTGTTTGTGACCCCCACTTCACCCATCTTCCCCACAAACCATGGTTCCACTTGCCTTTTAACCATTGTCTATTGGAAGTCCCTGAGGAAGTCCTGAGGAGAGAGGATCTCTGCAGGCAGTGTGCAACGAGGAGCTCAGGAGTGGTCTGAACCATAGCATTACCCTTGGAGTGAGTATCCAGTCCCTAAGAGTAGCCTTACCCTGTTCTACTATCTCTGGTCATAACTAGACAAGGAGTCCTTGGGGTAACATCAAGGGCAAGCAACCCTAAGCCACCACTTCTCATCAGTGTTGAGCCATGCAGGCCTCCAAACTGCATATTATGAATCATCCCTGGAGTGAATATGGCCATGGGAGTCCTGGAGTCTTCTCCACTGGGCAGGGGCCCTCAGACAAAGCCAGGGAAGCTTAGTGACACAGGCACCCAGAGACGATAGACCAAGGAAGGGGCTTCCCATGCTTATGCTAAGTAGGGAGCTTGTGTGCTGGGCCATGGCTAGGTCCAGGTCCCTTAGACAATAAAGGTCTTCCCTCCATCTCCTACAGTGGGATCCAGAAGTCTTTATGACAGCTTCCCAGGCCACCGGCCAACATAATATGGAAAACCTAGTTTTGACCAAACAGCAGAAGCTTTGACCACAACAAAACAATTTGAGGAAGAAATCGCCTAAGTCATCACTGCCCTTTTTTCTCGCCATAAAACTTTCACCATCTTTTGGTGCTTCCTAATTCAAGCAGCTTGACTTTAGGGAAATTACAAAACCTGTGAAGCCACTAACGTACTGTGTGACTTTGTGTAAGTCACTCACCTCACTGAGCCACCTGTTTCTTCATCTGTGAAATAAGCATAACCTACCTACCTCACAGGACTGTTGTGAGGATCAAATGAAATTATGTATATGAGAATACAATAGAAATGATAAATAAAAAAAATTGGCAGGACGGTGCCTGTGGCTCAGTGAGTAGGGCGCCGGCCCCATATACCAAGGGTGGTGGGTTCAAACCTGGCCCTGGCTGAACTGCAACAAAAAAATAGCTGGGCGTTGTGGTGGGCACCTGTAGTCCCAGTTACTCAGGACGCTTAGATAAGAAAATAGCCTAAGCCCAGGAGCTGGAGGTTGCTGTGAGCCGTGAAGCCGTGGCATTCTACCAAGGGCGACAAAGTGAGACTCTATCTCTTAAAAAAAAAAAAAAATTGGCAATCAAGCCACAAAAAGACACAGAGGTACCTTAAAGGCTATCACTAAGTGAAGGAAGCTGATTTGAAAAGACTACCCACTGTGTGATTTCAATGATGTGACATTCTGGAAAATGCAAAACTATAGAAACAGTAAAAAAGATTAGTGGTTGCCTGTGGGTGGGGGCTGGGAGGGATGAATAGGTGGAACATGGATTTTAGGGCAATGAAACTATTCTGAATGATGCCATAGTGGTGGGTATATGCCATTATGCATTTGTCCAAACCAACAGAACACACCACACAGAGTGAACTCTAATGTAAACTTTGGACTTGGGGGATAATGAGTTGCCAATGTATGTTCATCACTTGTACCACTCTGGTGCCTGGTGTTGATAACAGGGAGGCTGCACATGTATGAGGGTGGGGAGGAAATAGGAACCCTTTGCACATTCTGCTCATTTTTGCTGTGAACCTAAAATTGCTCTAAAAATTAACAAAGACTTCTTAAAAAAAATGAGCAGTCAAAGGTTTGGCTCCCGTAACTCAGTGGTTAGGGTGCCGGCCACATACACTTAGGCTGGTGGGTTTGAGCCCATCCTGGGCCTGCTAAACAACAATGACAACTACAATAACAAGAACAAATAAAAAGCTGGGTGTTGTGGCAGGTGCCTGTAGTCCCAGCTACTTGGGAAGCTGAAGCAAGAGAATCGCTTAAGCCCAAGAGTTTGAGGTTGCTGTGAGCTGTGACGCCACAGTACTCTGCCAAGGGTGACAGAGTGAGACTCTGTCTCAAAAACAAACAAACAAACAAAAAAACTGTCAAGGCCACTTCCATTGCAGGCATAAACATAAAGAACTTTGATAAAGGGGTCACTTAGTGTTGTTATCTTGCCAACAAAATTTGGTAACTGCATTTACAATAAAATATGTAAGTGTTTAAAAGGAAAGATTAAGGGGTGGTGCCTATGGCTCAGTGAGTAGGGTGCTGGCCCCATATACCAAGGGTAGCAAGTTCGAGCCCAGCCCCAGCTGGGGCTGCAACAACAACAAAAAGGAAAGATTAAGGCCAGTTGCAGTAGCTCATGCCTGTAATCCTAGCATGGTGGAAGGCTGAGATGGGAGTATTGCTTGAGCTCAGGAGTTCAAGATCAGCCTCTATTTAAAAAAAAAAAGAAAAAGGAAAGATTTAGCCCTGAGGGATACTAAGTAGTAGTGTGCAATGCTCCATGGCTAGAATAAAACCACCCTGCCTTAAAGGAGATATGGTGACTGTCCCAGGGCCTATCACCCTTCCAACTGGTGACCACATGTGCGCAGGCCACTTCTAGCTTGAAACTTATGACCCCCTCCTCCCTCAGTTGAGCTCCTCCCATCATCTTCCTATTGTCCCAGAAGCATTCATGGAGGTGCTCTGGTATCAACACCAGCTGCTCAAAGTCACCAGCATTCTCGGGAAGCGAGGGTTGTATGGCTTGGGGCAGGGAGTGGAGAGGGAGGAGGCTTGGAAAGGGAAGCAAGTTTGGTCTGTCACAATTATAATTTTAGTCCTAAATCCTGGCTTCTTCGCTGAGTCTTCTTCACTAAGGTGCCCCCTCTTCCTCCTCTGGGCACTGAAAGCATCAGTTCAGGGATACCCAAATCATGCTGGTCTTCAGTCATCCAGCCTACTTCTATCTCCTGGAATCCTGAGGACATCTCTGTACCTGCATAGCGCCCAGCAGAGTGGCAGGCTCAGTGAATATGAGGTAAGAAGCTGCAGTGGGAGAGTGCAGGGAGGGTGTAGGGGAGCTCATGGGGTTAAGGAAACCCTGGGGGCATTCAGAGCAAGAGACCAGGGGCCCAGGGCCCGATCTCAGACTCTGCTGCTCTCTGTGCATCAGTTGCTCCCATGACAGGAACCAAGGCCACCAGTCACACTTCACCTTAACTCCCAGACTGCAGGAAGCAGGGTCTTAGCCTCTTTCTTATGTTTAGTTTAAAAGACAGGCAGAAAGACCAACAAGTGTGAATCTTTCCACTGAGGCCAGAATGGCCTGTCTCTGGGAGAACATGGCTGGTCTGCCAGGATTGCCAGCCTGGAGTGAGGGCAGGAGCAGCCCCAGGACAGCAGCAGTACAGGGCAAGGGCATTCCCACTGGGGGCCTGTGGAACATTTCTGGTGGTGTGGCTTGGTCACACAGACTGACATCCCTTTAAGTCTTCAAGGTCATAGGATAATTCGTGGAACCCTAAGATAGGTAAGGAGATCTAGACCCAATGACAGTGACAATGATGGTGGAAGGCCTGGCATGGCTGGTGGCCTTGGCCTTATCATCAATGTACCCCCTAAGTGGATATGGTGGGTCCATTCTGGGTGCCAAAAGGGAAATGACTCATGGCAAGCACCAAATAGGCTGACATCTGCACCTTGACCCCCTGGGAGGTTCGTTCTGCCAATACCGAGAAATCCCCACCCTCCTTGTTAACAGGCAGCTCATGAAAATGGGCATAAACTGATTTTTTTCCCAACTGAATAATTTAAAAACATCACTAATAGCCGCTGATTAAAGACCTCCTAATAACCAGTGTTCAGTACCTCATTCATACCCCATTGGGCCTCATTAAGGTGCTGACAGGTCTAGCCCCACACTGCCTAAGGGCAGAAAAAAACAGCGAATGTAAGTATCCTGAGATCAGCCCACAACCACTGACTGCAAGAAGTGGGAAGATAAACACCCACACCCCTTTCCCCCAGAGTACTCGCTGCCACCCACATCCTGATGAGCTTGATAAAACACCTGCATGGGATGCCCTCTTGCTTCCTGGCATCACCTCCCACATAAACCACCTGCACCAAGCCTTATCATAGCACTGCCATCCAAAAAGGAGGCACATACAGAAATAGAGGTGAGATGGAGGACAAGGGTTGGAATAGCCTCTTAGGGGGACACTTGACCACAAGGGCTCAGATGCCCAGCTTGGGGTCCATCTAGAGGTGCTCTCTTGTCTGCAGACTGCATTCATCAAATTCACAGAAAGAGAAGGTGAGATCATACATCCAGTGCTTTTAATTCAAAATGAGAAACACAATGTCATCAGACCAGATCTCTTGCATTCATCTGATGGTACCTTCTCTCCCTGCAGATGAGGGGAGGCTGCTGGGTGGGCATGGGCTTGGCACAAAAGGAGCTACAGAATCCTTCTGCTGAATGACCCACGCATTTCTGAACTGTGGTGGGGCTGGACACCAAGCAGGCCCTTGCTGATAAAATCCTTGATGATACTGCCTAAGTGGACACAAAGGCAGGGGCTGGGGCCTGCCAAGGTGCACACACAGTTCTCTGAGACCCTTTCCGTGTTGCAAAAACTGAGTTTGGAAGGAGACTGTGGGCTAAGTTCCTGGCAGTCCCTCCTGATAGCTCCCACAGGAGCAGCTGTTGGGGCTGGTTAAGAAAAGGCATGGCTGAGACAACACAGCTGCCTGGAAGTCACACGGTGGCTCTAGGCTCAGGATGTTCTGTGCTTCCACCAACCTGAGGACAGATGCAGCACCTCCTCTACCCTCTGCACAGCCTACTTGTCCCTGGTGTGGCAGCACATCAGAGCTGGGAGCAGGCTGGGCAGGAGGCAGTTGCCACCCTTCACCTGGCTGTCCAGCCTCTGCCCTTCCACTTTGCCCTCTCAGGAAGTCCCATCCCGACAAGGAATCAGCGGGGCCAAGCAGCACTGAATTCCTTCTCCAGGGCCTGGAAGAACTGCTCATTGAGGAAGAGCAGCTGACCATGGGGAAGGAAACGGGTGAGGATGCCCTCAATGCGATCAGCACGCAGCAAGAGGTTGGCACCAGGGGCCAGCAGCCGGAGGTGGTCAAGGAGGAGGCGAGCCAACAGCCGGAGTGTGCCCTCAGCCATTAACAGGTTCTCGTGGGCGTCCAACACTAGGGCAAAGCCTAACGAGAGCACGCCCAGCCATACCACTGTCCGAGGCTCCTGGAAGGGATCCCCTGCAGCCATGCGGAAGGCCCCGTGTGGGGCCTCGTGCAGGGGCACTGGCTCATCTGAGGATTGGGGCTGATCCGTGGGGGGCCGGCCAGATGCCTGCTGCTGCAGCTGGCACATTGACTCCACCTGCCTGGAGACAATGGGCAAGTCAGGCTGATGAATGACAGGCTGGCATGGCCATCCTGGCAGCACACACTCAAGATATTTGTCATCCTCATGAACACCTCAGTGCTGGGAGCTACCATTTTCTCCATGTCTCAGGTGAGGAAACTGAAGCTCAGAGAGACTAAAGTGACCTACCCAGGGGCACACAGCCAGGAAGTATGAGTCTAGATAGAAAACCAAGCAATAGCCTCCAGGCCCTGAACCAGTTTACTCCATGTGGCCAAGAGAAGACAGGTTTTGAACCCAGCTCTGTGGACTAGAAAAGGATACTGAGGAAGATATCTCACTCCTACCTGTTCCACAGAGGCTTCCTTAACCCCAAGGAGAATAAATGGCATTGCCCAACCTGAGCTGTTCTACCCTCTCTATTTTTTGCCCATCCTGCAACCCTCTCCACGGAAAACAGATATTCCACTTGATTATCAAAGCTTCTGAAAGCTCCCTTTGATTCTTCCTGAATCACCTTCCAGTTTGGGCTATGCATAGGCTTTTTTTTTTTTTTTTGAGATAGAATCTCACTCTGTCACCCTTGATAGAGTGCCATGGTGTCATAGCTCACAATAACCTCAAACTCTAGCCGGGCATTGTGGTGGGTGCCTGTAGTTCCAGCTACTTGCGAGGCTGAGGCAAGAGAATCACTTAAGCCCAAGAGTGTGAGGTTGCTGTGAGCTGTGATGCCATAGCACTCTACCAAGGGTGACATAGTGAGTCTCTGTCTCTAAAAAAAAACCACAAACCAAAAAACAAAAATTCCCCAAACAAGCAATAACCTCAAACTCTTGGGCTCAAGTGATCCTCTTGCCTCACTTAGCCTATCAGAGCAGCTGGGACTACAGGCACCCGCCACAGTGCCCAGCTAAGTTTTCTATTTTCAATAGAAACAGGGTCTCACTCATGCTTAAGCTGGTTTTGAACTTCTGAGCTCAAGCAATCCATCCACTTTGGCCTCCTATTACATGCATGAGCCACCACACTGGCCCACAGGCTGGTGTTAAAAGCATTTGTTGGTTTTCTGTGGTATAGGGAGAGGAAGGACAAGAAAAACAAGGGGGGCAGGAGGAGCTAGGCTGATGCCACAGCACTATATCCTGGGCAGAGGAAGGAGGAGGGGGTAAGAAGGAGAAAAGGAGAGTGGGGAGGAGAAGCATGAGGGGGGAGGAGGAAGAGGAGGAAAAGGAAGAGGAAGAAGAGGAGGAAGAACAAAGGGAGGAGAAGGAAGAGGAGGAAGGGGAGGAGGCAAGAAGGAAGAGGAGGAAGACAAAGATTAGGAAGAGGAGGAAGAAGAGGAGGGGAAGACAAGACTCCCCAGCATAGTAATCTTTCACATAGAATGCAAAGGGGCTGAGAGACTGCAGCACCTGCCACTTCTGTCTAGGTCTGGGAATGGATGGTCCTAGGCTAGCTATTCTAGTCTGAAACAGTGACGTCCAAACTGTGCTCTGGATCCCAGGCTCTCTGGAGGCCCTGAGTATAAAGTTCCCATGTACCACATTCTCTCTCTTCCTTAAAGATAATGAAGTCTACAAGGATACTAAAGGCCCTGAGTGGCCCTGCACTGCAAAACATGTTTAGTTTGTATTGAGTTTGCCTGCCTACACTCACTTCTCAGACCTGCCACTTTCTAGCTGTATAATCTTGGGCAAGTTAAGTTCCTTAAACATTCTATACTTCAATTTACTCATCTG
This sequence comes from Arctocebus calabarensis, assembly GCA_963573935.1. Taxonomy (NCBI): domain Eukaryota; kingdom Metazoa; phylum Chordata; class Mammalia; order Primates; family Lorisidae; genus Arctocebus; species Arctocebus calabarensis. Next base: position 9,707 of record CAUYON010185568.1, read on the forward strand.
TAAGGTGGAGATGATAACTGTACCTACCTCAAAAAACTGTTATGAGAATTAAATGAGTCAATATACATAAAACGCTCAGGCCATAAATACTTAGCACATAGTTACAGACTCAATAAATGCTAGCCATAATAATAACAACAGCATTATTATTCTTTTAATCTTTTTTCATGTAACACTTATTAACAACTACAGAAGCCTCTTTAAAACTTTCTCTCTGCTTCTTAGTCCTCTTGTACCCTCTAAAATACCTACGACTGGGCTGTGTAATTACCTGGCCACGGCCAAAATCTGCTCCTTGCGGAGAAGCCTGTCCCTCTCAGCACCATGTGGCTGTGGGTCATCAGGTGACTTCTCAGTGCCAAAGACGCAGGAATACAGCACTCTGCAAAAGCCTGAGTCCTCAGCAGGGGGGGCCCTCAAAGTGTGGATGAGGAAGGCATAGACCATGGCTCCAGGGCAGGTGCTATAAGAAGTCAGAGACCTTGGTGAGGTTAAGAATGAAAACCCAGGCTTGGCGCCTGTGGCTCAGCGGGCTAAGGCGCCAGCCACGTACACCTAAGCTGGCGGGTTCGAATCCAGCCTGGGCCCGCCAAACAACAATGATGGCTGCAACCAAAAATAAAAATGGCCGGGCATTGTGGCGGACGCCTGCAGTCCCCGCTACTTGGGAGGCCGAGGCAGGAGACTCGCTTGAGCCCAGGAATTGGAGGTTGCTGTGAGCTGTAATGCCACGACACTCTACTCAGGGCGACAGCTTGAGGCTCTGTCTCAAAAAAAAAAAAAAGAATGAAAACCCAGCAGAGGAACACCCACAGGCAGGGCCTGGCATAATAGGGCCAGATAGTATGTCCAGAGGCCAGTGTGGCTAGACACTGAGATCCTCCTCACCCATCCAAGATGTACCCCAGCCTCTGAGTAACAGCATCATATCAGCATCACGTCAACAGTCTAGTAGTGGTTAAAGGAACCTCAATCAACCCTTAACCTTGTGGAACTTTCAAAAGCGTCAAGGTCATGAAAGTCATGGAAAATCTGAGGAGCTGCTCTGGACTGAAGGAGACTAGAGACCTGACAGCTGAATGGGAACCAAAAAAAGATAGTTTCCATTAAGAGCAATATTAGGACAACTGGGAACATTTACATATAGACTATGGGCTAGACAAGAATCTTTTTTGTGGTGGGGGGGAGGCAGAGTCTCACTCTGTCGCCCTTGGTAGCACGTCACAGCTCACAGCAACCTCAAACTCTTGGACTTAAGCGATTCTCTTGCCTCAGCCTCCCAAGAAGCTGGGACTACAGGTGCCCGCCACAACGTCAGGCTAGTTTTTACAGACGCGGTCTCGCTCTTGCTCAGGCTGGTCTCCAACTGGTGAGCTCAGGCAATCCACCCGCCGCGGACTCCCAGAGTGCTTGGATTACAGGCGCGAGCCACCGAGCCCGGCCTAAAACAAGAATCTTGATCAATGTTACCCGATATTGAATGTAGGAGTATATAGGCTTGGCGCCTGTGGCTCAGCGGGCTAAGGCGCCAGCCACGTACACCTAAGCAGGCGGGTTCGAATCCAGCCCGGGCCCGCCAAACGAATGTAGGAGTATGTCCTTGTTTTGAGAAAATACACATGGAAGAACCTCTAAATACAGAGGTAAAGAGGTATTTCTGCAACTAACTTACATGATCCAGGGAAAAAAACGTATAAAGAATAGAGAAAGTGAGAGACCAAATGGGACAAACATTGTGACGACGAGTGAATCTTATAAAAGGGTATACCCGAGTTGTTTCAAATTATTTCAAAATAAAGACTAAATAATAAATAATGGCACCTGGCTGGCTCAGAGGGCCACCTGGAATAGAAAAAAAGCGGGTACAGTTAGCAGAACAGGTACTTTGATCAAACAAGCGTCGTGAAAGGGTTCCCAGAACTGGAGCCCGGCGCCCTAGTAAAACAGCGCGTCATCAGTCCTCGCCACCGCGACCCCCAACCACGGAGACTCGGTGGTGGCCAAGACCGCTTACGTCACTGCTCGCAAACCCGCGGCACAATGCACTTCGGGGGTTGTAGTTCCTTACTCCAGTCAGTCAGGCCTAGACAGGACACCCCGCCCTGTGTGTGCTGCCCCTGCAGCTCCAAGGCGCTGTCGTCGAGGCCTCGCACTCAACCTTTCTTCTCGGTTAGCTGACTGCCAACAACAACCTCCGAACGATGGCTGGAGAGCAATGGCGGCTGCGCGGCCCGTGAGCGCCTGCGCACGCAGGTTCCGGGCGCGCGCACGAGCCGACGCCGCCGGGGTGGCGCTCCGTCTTCCACTCCCTCGGCGCTCTCCAGGTGTGGTCCCTCGGGTGTCGGACGCAGGAGGTGTCTTAGGATGCCGGGACCTCGGGTACAGGCGAGCTTCATCGGTCCGAAGGCCTTCCGGCTCCGAACTGCGGGCGGAAGCCACGCCGGTCACTGCCGGTCCGGGCACGCAGAGTCCCCGCTCAAAGCCCTGGACAAGCCGACTCCCGGGCTCCAGACCCCGGTAGCCGCCAGGGGGCGCAGCGGCCCGATGGTTACCCGGCGCGTGATTATTCCGGAAGAGGTGTGGGATTTGGCCCGCCTGCGTCTCTTGCCAGCCTTGTGAGGCTCGTGGGCTGTTGGTGGACCCAGGTTTGGGCCGAGCAGCTGCGCTGGGGCCGGCAGTTGCGGGGCTGAGTTTTCAAACTGGCCAGTGTGCGTGAGAATTACAGGGGCACCTGTATATTTCTGGGCTTTACCCATGGATATCCTGACTTTGGAAGGACATATGCGTATTTAGGCAGTTTTGACCTGATTCTGGGTTGTGCGCTACCGCAGCGAGTAAAGGCTGGGACTCGGTTCGGCGTAGAGTGATTAAAACTATAGCCCCGACCCCAAGGCTGGCTGTGTGTCCCTGACAGGTCAGTCAACTTTGTTGGGCTCCAGTGAACCCTTTTATAATATCACCGGGAACGCTTAGTAGGCTAACCAGTTTTTCTTTTCACACTCCCACTTCCAACAAGCTCCTTCCTTGACTTTCCTTTGGGGGAGGTCGTCAGAGGTGCAGTGAAGAGGTTTATACTTTAAAGTGTTGAAAGGGGCATTGCCAGGCACCAGCTCCAGAGCCATGCAGTGGGGTAAGATCACCAAGTGGAGTTGTTTGGAATCTCGCAAGGCCTGCCAGGGCACTGCCTGCTCCTTCTCCTCCCTCTTCAAACAAAGGTACACATGCTTTATCTTGGCACGTAAATGACTATTCCTTCAGCCTAGAATCTCTTTCCTACCCCCCCACTCCCCTTTTTCCCTTCCACAGTGCTAGATCAAAACAGGAGGAAGCCGTCTTGCTTAGGTTGCCCCTTGGCGTTTAGCTGCTCCCTTTGCACCTTTGTGAGGGTCTGACAGTAGTGGCCATGGCGCCCATCTTCCCACCCAGGAGATCATGGAGGCAAGACCCTCTGAGCAAGTATACTTCAGGCCCCTTACATCATAGGAGCTGGGTAGGATAAGGGGTGGGTGAAAGGAGGCTGAAAGAGGTTGCAGGGGCAAGCCAAGGCCTGTAGACATTTTGACCACAGATCCCACAGATAAATCACATAAATATATTTGTAGGGGGTGTGGTGGGCCCAGAGACACTGTGGGGCCTCATCTCCAAGGCTCGGGAGTGATAACTGGCTCTGTTCCTGGTTCCCAGTCACTATCAATCAGACAGGACTTGGGTCTACCAGCTGATTAGAACAGAGAGCTGACAGAGTTCTGGTTGCTGGGGGCCACCTGGCATCTGGAACATGGTATTCGGTTCTTTTTTCTTTTTTCTTTTTTTTTTAAACAGACCCTCGAGCTGTCACCCTGGGTAGAGTGCGGTAGCATCACAGCTCACAGCAACCTCCAACTCCCCGGCTCAAGCGAGTCTCCTGCCGCCTCCTCCCAAGTAGCTGGAATTACAGGTGCCTGCCCCAATGCCTGGCTATTTTTTGGTTGCAGAAGCCGACATTGTTGTTTGGCGGGTCCGGGCTGAATTCAAACCTTCCAGCTTGGGTGTATGTGGCTGGTGCCTTAGTTGCTTGAGCCACAGGCGCTGAGCCGGTATTCTGGTTCTTGTCCACTCCTCAGTCAGTGAGTCCACACCAGGTTCCTGACCACTAGAGGCGCATGGGAGGAGAAAGCAGTGAGAGGCTGGCCTGAGCCAGTACTACAGAGGACGGTAGTGGACCCTTTAGAGTTGGTACCAGGGAGGGCTTTCTCAGCCTTGTGTGGAGTGGGGATTTGGGGCAGGCAGCAGAGTGGAGGCCTCTCGTGAGGCTGCTTGTAGGTGTGTCTTGTGAGATCCCTTCTGGGTCCAACCATCACTTCTTGAGAGTCCCTGTGTGTTGTGTGTTGTGTGCTGTGGGAGCATCCATCCATGCCAGGTCTGACATCATCTAAAACAGCCAACCCAGCAGTGCCCGATGATCATGCTGCTCTGTGACCCAGGAGTGCCACTCCTGATTATACCTGAGTGAAATGGAGGCTGTTACTCACCAAGAGGCATGTGTGGAACATTCTTCACAGTATTTTTTTTTTTTTTTTTTGGTGACAAAGTCTTTACTTTGTTGCCCTTGGTAGAGTGGATCTTGCCTCAGCCTCCCAAGTAGCTGGGATTACAGGCACCTGCCACAACTCCGAACTCCTGACTATTTTTAGAAACAGAGTCTTGCTCAGGTTGGTCTCAAAACCATGAGCTCAGGCAATTCACCCATCTCAGCCTCCCAGAGTGCTAGGATTGCAAGCATGAGCCACAATCTGTGTCCACCCTTCACAGTATATGTGTGTGTGTGTGTGTGTGTGTGTATTTATTTTTTGAGACAGAGCCTCAAGCTGTCACTCTGGGTAGAGTGCCGTGTCATCACAGTTCACAGCAACCTCCAACCCCCGTGCTCAAGCTATTCTGCCTCCGCCTCCCAAATAGCTGGGACTACAGGCACCCGCCACAATGCCTGGCTATTTTTTGGTTGCAGCCATTAATGTTGTTTGGTGGCAGGACTGGATTCGAACATGTCAGCTTAGGTGAATGTGGCTGGTGCCTTTGCCGCTTGAGCCACAGGCGCCGAGCCCACAGTATATTCTTAATTATCTGAAACTGGGAACTACCCAAACACCTATTATATATGGAGTGGACATTCATAGGTGGGGATATTATATGACAATGAAGAGAACAACCACTGATAGCACACAACATGAATCAATCTTATGGACAAGATGTTTCAGTGAAAGAAGCCCATCACAAAAGTGTTCATGCCAGGTGACTGCATTAACAGAAAAGGTCCAAATCTAGGCAAGCCCTGCTACATAGTTATAAGTCAGAATGGTGGTCATGACTGGAGGGGCATGAGGGAACTTTGGGGACATTGATATTCTAGTGGTGATTACATGGATGTATTCTCATTGCAAAAATATTGACCAAGTTGTACACTTAAGATATGTATATAGTTTTCTTTGTTTAATTAAACAAAAGCTTTAGTAAAAATGGAAACCCTGGGTGAAGGGAGGGTAATTGGTGGGAACATACCTACAGTGCATCTTAGAAGGGTATAAGTGAAACTTACTAAATGCAGAATATAAATGTCTTAACACAATAACTAAGAAAATGCCATGAAGGCTATGTTAACCAGTTTGATGAAAATATTTCAGATTGTATATGAAACCAGCACATTGTACCCCTTGATTGCACTAATGTGCACAGCTATGATTTAATAAAAAAGAAAAAAAAATACCAGCCAGTCCAGGGCAGCAGGTCCACTTCCCTCTCCTACATTCATCACTTTCACATGACAAGTATGAGCTCAGCGCCTGTGGCTCAACAGGCTAAGGCGCCAGCCATGTA